>JARQZK010005213.1:0-149936 GCA_030704885.1 Cynegetis impunctata
TTTTTTATGTATATTCAAACGTGTAATAAGTATAATAACTACATGGGCGCGCTGTGTTTAATGAGAAAAGTAGATATATCTTATACCACAAGAGCTGAACTTCGGTAATATAATAGTTAAGTAAATAAGATAATAGAAAAAATTATCCAGCTTTCTATTTAGTGGGGGAAAAGTGTCCAGCTGATGCATTCAAAGATACAACGCGCCCTAGCGCATGCCGATGCGCAGCGTCCTTGACTGCATCGGCTGGACACTTTTCCCCCACTAAATATGAAGCTGGATGTTTTTTTAAGTTATTTAAACTATAAATTCACCAAATTTCAGCTTTTGTGGTATCAGTTTGCTCAGAGCGCATTTTTCACTTCTTTACGTGAAAAGCTAGGACATAATCCCCCACTCTACATTCAGCTGAATACGGTTTTTCTTTATTTTATAACATAATGTAAATGTTAACAAAGTTTCAGCTTTTGCGGTATTGGTTTTTTTAAATTATTATTTTACATGTGTGGGAGGCTGCCGCAGCTACACCCCCCGGAACTGCGCAAGCTGGAGGTCCATTCACTTACTAGTGATACCAAATAAGGCTTGGACAAAATTTTCAGCTTTGGTGAAATGACCACCCTCAAAAGGTCGCTGGCTCCCGGACTAATATAATAACAAATTCAATTATGCTGAAATATACATAAGATTTTTTTTTTTTAATTAGATATTTCATAACGTTCAAAGTTTGCCAAAGTCTCCCTAGGTTTTATAAAGTAGTTGGTTGGAAATATGACAAAGTTTGACACGAAATATTTGAAACAGTGTTTCAAGATTTCAAAAATCCAATTTACATGCGAATCCAACAGGAAATAAATTATAGGCTATTTTAGTCAAATTTTTGTAAAAAATTTAACGAAAGAAATTAATAATTTGAAAACTGTTCAAATTAAGTATGAAAAATGGTATGGTCATTTTATTAGGAACTACATGAGAAATTTAAAAATAAAAAAATACAGGGTGTTCCATTTGAAATAACAAAGTTGATAACCAGTGAATTCGGAAGCGAAATTTTGTTCAAAATGATTTTGAAAAACATATCTAGTCAGATCATATTCGCCATAAAAATTTCATATCAATATCTTTAATGAAAACAAAATTATGGACTGATTACGGAGCTTCTTGTGTATATATATATATATTATATATTATAGTATATATATTATATTTAATATATAATATATATATATATATATATGTTATGGCTAATATGCAAAATTTGGATAGTTTTATAATACTAGCTGGATAGTCTTGCAAACTAAACAAAACCATTGGTTAATTTGATAGAAAACGCAATTTCTTCTAAAATTAGCAGCTATATTGCAAACTAAACCAACAGTATTGGCTAATTTACTCGTTAAACTATTATGAAAACCCAAAATAGCTGGTTGGTATATAAAACTATCCAAGGCAACGTCGGCTAATATAAAAATATATAATATCTAGTAGCACAAAATAAGCCAAACTTTGGCTTCTTTATAAACTAAGTAGGCTTAATATTCATGGCATTTTCTATTTCATGAATTGGAGATGAAGAAAGTGCAAACTTATATATATATATATTATATACTATATATATATATATATATATATATATATATATTATATATATATAATATATATATATATATATATATATATATATATATATATTATATATATATATTATATATATATATATATATATATATATAATATATATATAATATATATATATATATATAATATATATATATATATATATATATATATATATATATGCTTCATATATATAAATATAAAACTCATTTTAATATATAGATTATTCTAATATAGGTGTTAAAACAAACATACTTAAATATATTTCTATTTTCCGTAAGGAATTCACTCATCGTATCACAATATATTCATAAATTAGGCATGTGGTTTATTTGCTGTGTTAACAAAAATCAGTTTACCGGAATTAAAACTGCTTTCATCAAATATTTTGTTATTCTTCAGAAAATTATTCTGTCAAACCAATTTAATCTCATAATTGAAGGAGTTATTAAATTAAAATTCTTCTCAAATATGGAACTATTCTACTGTTCCCTATTTATTTTGCCGACATTTTCAATGTTTGTCTGCTTTCTATTTTTTAATGCCAATATGATCATGTTTTTTTAAATTTTATTTTATGAGAATGCATAATATTGATACAGTGAAATATTTTGCAGTATCTGTACTAATGTCAGTACATGAGAAAGCGGTAAAGATGTCTGATCCCAGATTAATTCATGGGATCAGTACCAATATGATCCGAATCCAAAAAACTGATTCAGGGATCAGTTCTAGTGCCGAGTCAGAGTCCGACCCGAGCTTTCATCTATTGGACTAGTCACTAGTAGTAGCTTGACATATGATCCCTGATCTTTATATTCCGTCGTGATGTAATTAGTGATGGGCGGAGGGAATATTCCCAATTTGGAATATTTCCAAAATGGGAATATTCTTCAAGGAGTTAAATAAAGTTCCGTTGAAGGGAATTTATATTTTATGCGAGTTTATACCTACAAGTCGGTTGTTGACGTCATTATTGTCAGTGTTTATTTCGACTTGTCCTGATATTGGACAGCTACAGTTCAGTCGTTTGATAATTGTTAACAAATAAAACAAGTTTAGATGTAATATTTGAAATCAACAAGTGCCACCTACTATAAAAAAAAATGGGAAGAGAACGTGCTGATATTAGAATGTGTTTTAAAATCAACAATTTAATGGCTGAATTCAAATTTTTTAAGACTGTTTATAATGTTTCAAATGCTACTGAAATGCAATATAGGAATATAGTGAAATATTTTAAATTTCCCTCAGAAATAATAAACAATTTTTCAAAAATGGACGAGGTGCAAACGGCCGCTCGGCTTATTATGACTAACAAAAAGTTGTGTTATTGCACATTTTGCACATTAATCTATAACACTCCTAGTATGAACAGGAGTTTACACTTAAAAAAAAATTTCCCGAAAATTGCCATTCTGGGAACATTCTTCGGAATAAAGAATAAATTCCCGGGAATTTACCATCACTAGATATAACCCTCGTTATCTTTCCACTTTTCTAGTACCACCGATGCGGAACTTTCCGATTAGAAGCGAAGGATTCATTTTTATGATTAGTTTATGATGTAGTTATTGTAATATTATATGAGCGGAAAACAGATTTGAAATTTTAAGGGCTGCAACTGAATCGCATATCCTTTGTTTTCACAGCTGGCCTCGCACTTTTGCTGCTACCTCCCGACTTATCTGTGTACTTACTATAGGTACTACCATAAAAATGCTCTGGATCCAAAAAAAAAGATGGTTATTCTCAAAATATGACATAAGTATTCCATAGGGTCAGAGAGATGCAAAATACGTTGTTCGAGGAATCTTTATTTCTTGAAAGAGTATTGAACATGTTGAAACTATCTAAATAAGCGTAAAAATTCATCATATATAAAATTTGTACGTTTATTCATGTATTCACATGATAGTGTATTTATGTGTTTGAAGTTATTGTGTATGTACTAAATAACAAAAATGAATGGAAAATACTACCTTAGCTCTGAAGCTCACGTATTTGTTTTTTTCTTGCATTCACCTATTTTATTCTACTTAAAAATGAACTTAAACTCAGAATTTATATTTAAATTCATTCATTTTCGACAACGAAGTAAAAATCTGTAGCACTGTTTTTGTGTAATCAGTAATAATAATTTTCAATACTAATTTGTTTCAATATTCCTATGATTCCCATATTCCTAAAATATGGCAAACTGGAACAAATATTCTTATGTTTTTGGTTATTGCATGAGAATTAAGTGGTATTTCATTTATGGGTAAAAGGTTATTGATAGATATTTACAAATTTGCAGTAGTATCCATATTACATTGTATTTTAACTGTGTGGGGATTGAGGAGGTTTTGCTGTAGATAACTCAAGTCTAACCCGTTTTTCTTCCTTCCATTTTCATAGTACCATGTAACATCAAATTCTCTCAATATTATACAAACTTTTTAGAATTATGTTTCATAAAGGTAGATTTTATTCCACTTTTCAATTATTCAATTTTTACTCACTGAATGTAAGAATGCTGTACTTCTACAATAATTGCGTACCTCTGATACTAGGCTAGTTGCTGAACAGAATATAAGTGTTCCATTCTATCGAAAAGATGATAATAATTGTTCCAAAGATTTGTAATATTCTGACATTGGAAATTAGGCAGATTCAGAAACTACAACCGTTTTCTGTTAGATGTGTTGCATGTTTGGCAAAATTATACAAAAGGTTTCAGTTTATCGTAAGGTTTTGTTTTGTTCCTTTTGTTTATGTCTACTTTCCAGTCGTATTTTCCCATAAAATACATACTATTGCAGTGTTTATAAGGAAAGCAGTCAGGTGCGGAATTAGTTTTTTATCCGTTATAGACCTCCTGGACCACGATTTTCGAAACATTTTTCATATGTGATATATATATATATATATATATATATATATATATATATATATATATAGGTATATAGGTATATATATATATATAATATATAATATATATATATATGATATATATATATATATATGTATATAATATATATATATATATATATATATATATAGGTATATATATAGTATATATATGTAAATATATATATATATGTATATATATATATATATATATATATATATATATATATATATATATAATATATATTATATATATATATATATATATATATATATATATATATATATATATATATATATTTATTTGAATTGTTGTTGCCAGTGAACTATTTTTAACTTTATGATAATTATTAGGAATAACAGGCTTGGTGAATCTCAAAGAAACTCGATTTTATTAAAAAATTAACGCTTCGCCACGACATTCGTGGCTTTTTCAAAACTTTTGAAATATTGAAACTTCTTTGACATTTATTGATTTGACATTTATTTATTTTCAAATCAATAAATGTCAAAGAATTTTTAATATTTCAAAAGTTTTGAAAAAGCCACGAATGTCGTGGCGAAACGTTAATTTTTTAATAAAATCGAGTTTCTTTGAGATTCACCAAGCCTGTTATTGCTAATAATTATAAAAAAAATATATATATATATATATATATATATATATATATATATATAAATATATATACACATATATATATATATATATATATATATATATATATATATATATATATATATATATATATATATATATATATATATACATATATATATATATATATATATATATATATATATATATATATATATATATATAATATATATATATATATCAGTGGCGGCTCGTGAGGTTTTGGTTTGAGGAGGCTACAAGTGGTGTTAAAAAATACACCATAGGCGAAAATTTTTTAGGATTTCAAGGTCAACCGCCTTATAATTTAAAGAAAATCAAAGTAAAACAAGCACCCTAAGCTATTAATTTGTTTTCACTTTCGAGTGTTTACCTTGAGACCTACAACTCCTATTTACAATATTCACAAAAACTATTCTCAGCCAATTAATCAATTCATCTATTCATCAATTTTTTTTTCTTTCACAAAGTAGGTACCTACCTACTTAACGAATTTGTTAACAGCTGGTGAGAGCAAATGAAAAGTGATTATATATTTTTGAAGATTAGCGGGATTCTGCGATCCTTAACGTTAGCAAAACGATCTATAATATCCTCATGAAATTTTTTGTCTTTCGCCAAAAGTTTTACCAATTCCTTTTCAATAGACAACAAACTAATGTGAATAAGTTTTAATTCTCTTAAGAGTGGAAAACGAGCGCTCTACGGAAGCCGATGTCACCGGGATAGAAACAATTAGACATAAGAGTTTATAAACTTGAGGTAAATCTTGATTCAAATCATTATCAAAAAGGTATTTAATAGTCCCCACATGATTTTCATTTTGCCCCAAAATCTCATTGTCATTATAAACAACACACAGTTCACTTTTTATGGCCACCTTATCAAAAAAAGGGGAATTTTCGACATAAATTTTCCAAAAAATTATCTGGAAAATTAGCCGAAAATCCGGTTAACAAATTTTTATTGAGTAAGTCGAAGAAATGCAGTTCTTTTATTACAATTATATCTAAATTTAATTCAATATTTTTCAAACACTTCTGTATGTTTAAATACATCGATACCAGTGCTCTCAGGCATTGTTTAGAAGTAACATTTAATTATGTAAAGAAATTATTATGATTTAATGAATAAAGGTGATTTCAAAAAAAATTGCAGTTCTTTCAAATCAGAGAACTTTATTTCTATTTGACCCCTAATAGTATCCAAAATTTCATAAAATATTTGCTTATAGTGAAGCTCCATATCTGCGTAACTGAATTTCTTTCGTTTTGGGCTAAATTGAGTCGTATCATCAGTAGTTTGAAATACAGAAAATAGTTTTTTAAAATAAACTTCTGCGCGAAATTCTGAAATTTTTTCCAAAAGAAACTTGAGCCGATTTCGTGAGTAAATGACATCTGAAAAAACTTGTGCTCTAAGATTTGAAAAACTATTTCTTTTTTTCAAAAATTAATTTAAAGATGTTTAAAAAATATATTAAATTCCTTATCTTGTAAGTAAGTTATTAATCCGCGTGCTGTATTAAAAGTTACTTTATCGGTGAAAAATTCCTCACTTTCAACTAGGTATAGAATTAAATCCTCAAATCCTAAGCAGCCCCAAATAGAAACATTTTCACTAGTAAAAAGTAAACACTGCCAACAAAATAATTTATTTTTTACCTGTGATCCGGTTAGGCAAGGATGACTCTCATAATTCCGTGAATTAAAACCGCGGTTTTGTTTTCTGTTACGCTGCACCAAATTGTTTAATTCAGGGGTAGGTTGCAATGTTTTTATTAAAACTTTATCCTCATAACTTAGTACACTAAAGTTATCTGATAACAAAATATTTCCACTAAGTCACCATTGAAATTTTTGAAATTAACTTTAGTTTTAAAACGTCAATGAATTAACTTCAGTAACCAAAAAAAATAAGTAAACACGCCAGCCATTAGACAATACGATTTCCAAAACGAGTTCGCTCGATGTCACGCGAAATTCTATAGTTGTGATTGGTCGACATTGTATAGGACTGGGTCGCGATCGGTGTTGCCATTTACATGTGTTTTTGCTTTTCTATTGCAATGAAGTATTAATTCCGAGTATTTGCACCGTTGTTTGCTTTTCTTGTGGCAGGCATAATGAACGTTGAGAATATACCTTTCCATGCCTCCGCAGCGTTGCCACAAATCTTGAAATGAATGAAATGCAGTAAATGTAAATACTTTCTATCGTAATTAATAAGTTATATTATATAATGTAGCTTGAAAGGAAGGTAGGTGCATAAAATAATATTGATTTTGATTAATATGAATATGCTGAGTGCTGACTTTTCAATATAATATTTTAGTGATACACGGAATATTATTGAGGAGGCTTAGCCTCCTTTGACTAGCCGCCCCTGATATATATATATATATATATATATATATATATATATATATATATATATACATATATATATATATATATATATATATATATATATATATATATATATATATATATATGTATATACATATATATATATATATATATATATATATATATATATATATATATATATATATATATATATATATATATATATATATATATAGGTATATATAAATGATTAAATAGCATAGGTACTCGGCAAAAGGGACTAAATTCAAAAACGTCTATATTTCTGTCCTCAGTAACAGATCTTCATCATGATGTGATAAATTGTGAAACGAATGGCAACACTCGAAAAACACAGCATAAAACGCCAATAAATTCAAAAATAAGTTGATCAAATATGGCGCTGGTATTGAATAAAATGAATCGAAAACAGTGTAGATTTAAAAAATAGGGAAATATGTTCAAGGACGATATTATACCGAAAACGAACCTATGATATGTTGTAATTCATTGAATTAATTAATCAAAATGACTCTCCAAATCGGAATAATTTTTACTCGACGCTACAGATAGTGTGAACCTTGCTTTCAGTTCTACTATATTCAGGTAAAAATGGTGAACGTAGAAAATAAGAGATGTGCAAGCTACGTTTGGTCGTTGGAAAACAACAACCGCTAATGAAAGTTCGTCGAACTTGTTCTTAACTGAAGCCATTCCAATAAGTGTCATTACATGACGGAAATGAGCTTTGTTATTTCTATCGTCGAAAGCACCGAATGCACGCCACGAAACCACAGACACGCCATGCCGCTCATAATATAAACATAATGTAATGCACTTCGTGATACAAAAGGGATTTACTATTATTATTGTTCTGTACCTAGTTTCTTCCAACAGCTGCTCTTCAGTTCAGTGGTTGACTAAGTGTCTCCTTTGTTTCGAAGTTTCTGCAGATCTTAAGATTACCATCTTTTTATATGTTACTCTAACAACTTAACATACCGATTGCTCAGAACTTCAAGTTTGGACATAATGACATTCAAAGTATGTTAAATTCTTTCATGGGTAGGTAGGTACATCTGCTAGATTATCAGAATTCAGAGTTTCAAACTACATACCTATTTGGGATTTATTTTCAAATTTACGATTTAGGAAGTATTTTGTATGCATAATTTTCTGAATATCAAAGCAACGGTTTTCAATAATATTAATCGCTGGATGTAGTGATTCATTATATTAGTTCAAAATTCAACTAATGGTAAGAAAATAAGCCGCATTCTGAAATACTTCAAAAAAGGTTTTCAGATTATCCTCGTCACTAACAAATTGGTTTTTATCGCATCAATAACTACAGCAAAGTTAGAATTGAACATTATCTTATTTTAGACATGATACCACCAAGTAGTTCCTATAGACATGGCCGGCGAGAGGGTGGGGCAGGAGGGGCCAGAGCCCTGGGGCCCGGCCTGGCCAAATGTAAAATTCCTTTCTGTACATGTTATTTGCTCAACTCAAAAAAGTATTAATTTAATTTTAGCCATGAATAAAGTCGCAACTGTGAGTAAGCGAATGAATCAAGCTATCAAGCATTTTAGTAATGTATTCTTATTAGTGTAACAAAACGGAGCGATGGTGGCTGGAACACGACCGCGGCTGACACACAATTACTGATCGACGATCAATTTTTGGAAGCGTTCAAAAATTGTACAATGTTTTTGGCTCTAGCCCCCAAAGATGAGAAGTCCTCAAAAATATAATACCAAGCTCTCTTCATTCAATGTATTAAACTCGCTGGTCAAACAAAGTAGATAGCGTCAACCCATTTGCTGAACATCTGCCAGGGAGTGTAAAGGCCCTTGATGAACTAAATTAAATTTAACTGCAGAAAATCGTCGAGACATAGATAGGCTGAAAACCTATTTCAAAACATTTAACTACCTCCTTCTTGCATCTACTCGGTTCAAGAATTTGTAGTCAATAGACAATGTAAACAGAGTGCTGCAGTGTCGTGAAGGAACGTTGGATGCTGCATCAAAAATTTGAGTTCTTTGATAGATAATTTGAAGAATCTTCGCTTTGAAGGATAGGGTCGAATATTTAGTAAAGCTCAGAGAGCGACTGAAAACATTAGTTGAGGAACAAGATATAAGAAAGAAACGAAACAGACCAGCTGGTGAAGACTGCGAGGATAATGTAGAGGACGAGTATAATTATAAGGCAGTTTTCGAGCGTGACGTTTTCAACGTTATCCTGGACAATTTCATTGGAGATATGACTGTGTGAAAACTTCTCTGTGTTATGGACCTTTAAATAAACTAAAAATGATGACCTTATTGGAAACAAAGCAGCAGATCTAGTTCAGAAGTATCCAAGAGATTTAAGAACTGAACTTTCTGATTAACCTGAAGTTAATATATTCAGCCAACTTTGGTGGCAGAAGCCTACCACCATTTGAACTCCTAAACAAAATGAGAACTGGGAATTTGAAAAATTTGTTTCCAAATATCTCAGTAGTATGTTTGCAACAGTCCCTGCTACAGTTGCTAGCGCAGAGCGCTCATTTTCTACTTTGAATAGAGTAAAAAACGTGTTACGCTCAAAAATGTATCGAGACAGACTGTCAAGCTTGAGTGTTTTAGCAGTGAGACGAACCTTGCAAGAGAAGCCAACCTGGACATCATCATTGATGAGTTTGCCATGAGGAAGCCCAGAAAGGGGACTTTATTGTGAATAAGGATATTTAGGTTATTGTAAAGAAGGATTTTAGCCTATCAAAATTGTTAACGTAAACCAAAAAATTACTATGGGTAATTTATAATGTCTATTATGACTATAGAGTAATTCTTCATGAATAATATCATGTATTTCTTTGACAATAAATAATTTTTCTTTAACTTCTACAAAAACTTTAAAAAATAAATTAAGACCTATACTTACAAACAAAAAATTTAGAATTAAAGAAACTAAGGTTTGTATTTATTATAAAACATGATAATTTTGTTGATGCAGCTTATAGCGGGCTACACACGGAGGATGATGTGTTAATACATCAACGTGCAACCAAAAACGCGCAACCAAAAACGTGCAAGCATATTGCGTACACACGTTCAAACAAAACCATAGTTTTGTTCGAAGAAGAATGTTTAGCTCTTGTGACAGGAAAAATAGAAATAAAAATAAAGATTAACCACAACCACTGGTTTAAGAATGCACAAACATCGGTGAATCGCCTCCATACGTTAAGAGATGCACGTGTTCATTTGAATGCGCATCCGAAAATTCAAGCGATTCAGAAAACATCAACACGACATTCATCCGGAGTGTGCATTCAAAAACGTGGGTATTTTTGCATCCACATTAGCGTTATTGGTTGCACGTTCTTGGATGCACGTTGATGTGTTAAGACATCAACGTCCGTGTGTAGGGGCCTTAGAAGGTAGCCATATTTCAATGTTCTATTCACGTCAATGTTCATGTCAAGGTTAAGAGTGATAAATAAAAAAAATCTAAATTATTCTTACAGTTCGTTTTTAATATAAGTCCCAACTTGCATATGATGTACTTATAAAAACTTAGTAAGAAATCAGGAGAATAGAGGGCCCGGGATCGCTCAGCCCAGGGGCCCGTGATGGCTCTCGCCGGCCCTGCCTATAGAACACTATTCTTAAATTTATATGATCATATAGTAGGATTATTCCATGAAATATACCTATATGAATAACATGTTATTACAATATAATACTCAGTATATACCTTCCAAATAAAAGGAATATTTTTATATTTAACTGTAAAACTGATCAATATAAAATTGCTAAGAATACACCATATATCAGTATTAAATTATTCCTATATGTGTCCGTACTGTTTTCTCTTGGCATATATATATATATATATATATATATATATATATATATATATATAAATATATATATATATATATATATATATATATATATATATATATATATATATATGGTATAAATATTTTTAGGGAGTGCAGCAATATAAAAGAAATCTCTTTTATGTTTTTCCAAGCTTTCGTTATCTTTTATTCAATATTCAGTGAGAATCTCTCTTGAGAGTTATTATATATATGTATATAATACGATTTAATAAACATAGAAAATTGTGCGATTTGTTAAAAAAATTTAAAAGTTGATACATTTTTGAAGTTATAATTAAATTACTGAACGAAATGACAAATCGGAGTCACTCATTTTATTTTTTTTTTTTTTTTTTTAATTTTCAAATTGAAGTTTGACATTATTTCGTTACGTTGAATTAATTCGATTTTGTGTTATTATATATCAAGTGAAAGTAAAAAAGAATAAATTTCACTCAAATGGCTTATATCTGTTTTTTTTATTTATGGATTTATTGTCTTGATAAATAAAGGCCATTTCTAAAAAAGATCTTTTTGAAAGATGTGATTCTCTTGCCAGAACAGTTGTTGAAAGGTAGTTCATCTGGTGGTCACAATCATTGACATGTTTAGCTAAAGCACATCTCTCAGGGTGTAATCTACTATCACTCTTATGAGAAGTGATTCTGTCTTTTAATAATCTTTTTGTTTGGCCAATATAATTCTTATCACAATCAAGACAAGGGATATTATAAACAACATTTGTGAGTGATAAAATAGGAATTTTGTCTTTTACTTTCGAATATATTTGTCTCATTGAAATAACTGTTCTATTTGCAATTTTGATGTTTTCAAAAGATTGAAAAATTCTGGTCAGTTTAGGTGTTATTTCTTTTATATAAGGTAAGGAGGCATAAAAAATTGAAACTTGACTCATATCTGTAACAAGTTCATTATGAGAAATGTTATTTTGTCCTATAATTTCATTTTCTGATAAGGATGTGCTAAATAAAATTTTCTTGACTAAAGATGGTGGGTAGGAATTTTGTATGAAAAGTTCTTGAAGTTTATTCAAATTTTTGTTATGAAAAGATATATCAGAAATTTTGAGTACTCTGTTCTTCATTTGTTTTAACAAATTCACTTTCATCGAAAATTTGTGATAAGAAAAGAAATTCAAATACCTTCCTGAACTGCATGCTTTTCTATACCAATCAATCAATATTATGTTATCTACCGATCGTATAAGTTTTGTATCAAGAAAAGGTACTGAAAGATCTGAGTCTTCTGTTTCGATTGTGAATTGAATGAATGGGTCATAACTATTGAAAGTATCTAAAATTTCTGTTATACCATTATTAGGTAAAGCTAATATTATATCATCCACATATTTTTTGATGAAAAATAAATTAAAAGAGAGTAATGGAATCACTGTGTCTAGCAATTCATCCATAACATAAGCTGCAAGAATAGGTGAGATTGAAGATCCCATTGGAGTTCCAAAAGTTTGTCTGAAATATTTTCCATTGAATGAAAAATAGTTATTTTCAAAGAGAAATTTTATCAGGTTGGAAAAGTAATGTTTTTCAATGGTGCAATGTCTACTGATACGGTCCCAATTTTTATCTATTGCCCTAAGGCAAATATCAAGATAAACATTACTGAAAAGAGAGACAACATCCAAACTGGCCAAAACGTAATTATCTGGTAATTTGATTTTATTAAATTTTTCTGAAAATTCAAAGGAATCTTTGATAGAGTAAATATTATCTGAATCATATGCATTAGATAAAATAATCGTTAAAAATGAAGCAATTTGTTCTGTAGGAGAACCTATGCAAGCTATTATGGGTCTCATTGACAAAATTGGTTTGTGAATTTTTGGTAAGGAGTAAAATTTTGGAGAAATACCATTATAGCTAGTAAGCTTTTTTTTAACAATGCCATCTATTTGATTCTTATCATTCAGAATTTTTATCAAATTATTATATTTACTTTGTATTTGTGCTGTTGGATCATTCTTGAGCTCAATGTAGGAAGTACTGTTATTAATAATATCATTAGATAAATCTAGATATTGTTGTTTTTCCATAATAACAGTAACATTACCTTTATCTGACTGAGTAAGAATCAAATCTGGGTTATCTTTCAAAAAATTTTTTGATTTGTTGTAAAGATTACGAAAAATATCATTTTTTTTTATTAGAATCAACATTGAGTAAATGGTTAGTAATGACATTAGTAGCTCTAGCTATAGTGATGTTTCTTTTATTATTATCATTAATAGAAGAAGTAATGTAGTCCACATCTGATAAAATGTTTTTTATAGGGATGTCTTTTTTTATTACTGGTTCGATACTGAATTTCGGACCCAATGATAAAAATTGTGAAATATCTTCAGGAATTACTGTATTTGATAAATTTTTTATCCAATTTGGATTTGTTTTCAATTTAATTTTATTTTCATTTTCTTTCAATTCACTCAATTTTCTGATGTTCCTTGTTTTTATTTCATGAAATAATCTGTTATATTGAATGATTTGTTTACTATAAAAATTTTGAAAAATTAATTCATTTGTAAAAGAAATAATGTCTCTTTTCAATATTATTAAAGAATTTTCCAATTTGTTGATCAAAATTTGATTGGTTGCAATTTCAATACTAATAAGTTGTACTCCTAACCTGTGATTTCGTTCAGGAATGTCAGTATGTGCATTCTGGCGAAGTAGCAAACGTCGGACTGGACTTATTGTAGAACTTATGTGTTTAGGAAGAATGCCTCGTAGTCTGCACTGAAGTAAAAAACATCTTCTGTTATATTCTTTTGCTAATTTCATTTTCGTATTTGACCATGATTTAAATTTCTTCACTGTTATTATTCCAAATGTTGTTCTTATACCTTCGTAAAACCCCATGTCTATAAATATAAGAGGAGGATAGTCGGTTATCCTCTACACTAGTCAGCGACTATCCTCCTCTTATATTTATAGACATGGGGTTTTACGAAGGTATAAGAACAACATTTGGAATAATAACAGTGAAGAAATTTAAATCATGGTCAAATACGAAAATGAAATTAGCAAAAGAATATAACAGAAGATGTTTTTTACTTCAGTGCAGACTACGAGGCATTCTTCCTAAACACATAAGTTCTACAATAAGTCCAGTCCGACGTTTGCTACTTCGCCAGAATGCACATACTGACATTCCTGAACGAAATCACAGGTTAGGAGTACAAGTTATTAGTATTGAAATTGCAACCAATCAAATTTTGATCAACAAATTGGAAAATTCTTTAATAATATTGAAAAGAGACATTATTTCTTTTACAAATGAATTAATTTTTCAAAATTTTTATAGTAAACAAATCATTCAATATAACAGATTATTTCATGAAATAAAAACAAGGAACATCAGAAAATTGAGTGAATTGAAAGAAAATGAAAATAAAATTAAATTGAAAAACAAATCCAAATTGGATAAAAAATTTATCAAATACAGTAATTCCTGAAGATATTTCACAATTTTTGTCATTGGGTCCGAAATTCAGGATCGAACCAGTAATAAAAAAAGACATCCCTATAAAAAACATTTTATCAGATGTGGACTACATTACTTCTTCTATTAATGATAATAATAAAAGAAACATCACTATAGCTAGAGCTACTAATGTCATTACTAACCATTTACTCAATGTTGATTCTAATAAAAAAAATGATATTTTTCGTAATCTTTACAACAAATCAAAAAAATTTTTTGAAAGATAACCCAGATTTGATTCTTACTCAGTCAGATAAAGGTAATGTTACTGTTATTATGGAAAAACAACAATATCTAGATTTATCTAATGATATTATTAATAACAGTACTTCCTACATTGAGCTCAAGAATGATCCAACAGCACAAATACAAAGTAAATATAATAATTTGATAAAAATTCTGAATGATAAGAATCAAATAGATGGCATTGTTAAAAAAAAGCTTACTAGCTATAATGGTATTTCTCCAAAATTTTACTCCTTACCAAAAATTCACAAACCAATTTTGTCAATGAGACCCATAATAGCTTGCATAGGTTCTCCTACAGAACAAATTGCTTCATTTTTAACGATTATTTTATCTAATGCATATGATTCAGATAATATTTACTCTATCAAAGATTCCTTTGAATTTTCAGAAAAATTTAATAAAATCAAATTACCAGATAATTACGTTTTGGCCAGTTTGGATGTTGTCTCTCTTTTCAGTAATGTTTATCTTGATATTTGCCTTAGGGCAATAGATAAAAATTGGGACCGTATCAGTAGACATTGCACCATTGAAAAACATTACTTTTCCAACCTGATAAAATTTCTCTTTGAAAATAACTATTTTTCATTCAATGGAAAATATTTCAGACAAACTTTTGGAACTCCAATGGGATCTTCAATCTCACCTATTCTTGCAGCTTATGTTATGGATGAATTGCTAGACACAGTGATTCCATTACTCTCTTTTAATTTATTTTTCATCAAAAAATATGTGGATGATATAATATTAGCTTTACCTAATAATGGTATAACAGAAATTTTAGATACTTTCAATAGTTATGACCCATTCATTCAATTCACAATCGAAACAGAAGACTCAGATCTTTCAGTACCTTTTCTTGATACAAAACTTATACGATCGGTAGATAACATAATATTGATTGATTGGTATAGAAAAGCATGCAGTTCAGGAAGGTATTTGAATTTCTTTTCTTATCACAAATTTTCGATGAAAGTGAATTTGTTAAAACAAATGAAGAACAGAGTACTCAAAATTTCTGATATATCTTTTCATAACAAAAATTTGAATAAACTTCAAGAACTTTTCATACAAAATTCCTACCCACCATCTTTAGTCAAGAAAATTTTATTTAGCACATCCTTATCAGAAAATGAAATTATAGGACAAAATAACATTTCTCATAATGAACTTGTTACAGATATGAGTCAAGTTTTCATTTTTTTAGCCTCCTTAACTTATATAAAAGAAATAACACCTAAACTGACCAGAATTTTTCAATCTTTTGAAAACATCAAAATTGCAAATAGAACAGTTATTTCAATGAGACAAATATATTCGAAAGTAAAAGACAAAAATTCCTATTTTATCACTCACAAATGTTGTTTATAATATCCCTTGTCTTGATTGTGATAAGAATTATATTGGCCAAACAAAAAGATTATTAAAAGACAGAATCACTTCTCATAAGAGTGATAGTAGATTACACCCTGAGAGATGTGCTTTAGCTAAACATGTCAATGATTGTGACCACCAGATGAACTACCTTTCAACAACTGTTCTGGCAAGAGAATCACATCTTTCAAAAAGATCTTTTTTAGAAATGGCCTTTATTTATCAAGACAATAAATCCATAAATAAAAAAACAGATATAAGCCATTTGAGTGAAATTTATTCTTTTTTACTTTCACTTGATATATAATAACACAAAATCGAATTAATTTAACGTAACGAAATAATGTCAAACTTCAATTTGAAAATTAAAAAAAAATAAAAAAAAATAAAAATGAGTGACTCCGATTTGTCATTTCGTTCAGTAATTTAATTATAACTTCAAAAATGTATCAACTTTTATAATTTTTTAACAAATAGCATCATTTTCAATGTTTCTTATATCGTATTATCAACATCTATGTAATCATTCTCATGATAGATTCTCCCTGACGATGGAATAAACGATTCCGAAAGCTTGGAAAAACTTCAAAGAGTTTCCTTTTACATTGCTGCAGTCCCTACAAATAGTTATCCTCTACACTAGTCAGCGACTATCCTCCTCTTATATATATATATATATATATATATATATATATATATATATATATATATATATATATATATATATATATATAAATTAATTTCTATATAAGTGAATTTAAAAAAAAAAGTGTGACGATCAGAGGTTAACGAAGGTCGTATTTTTCGCGAAGTGTATCGCATCCAGATGCAATTCGAACTTAATGAATTTTAGTTTGAAAAATCTTATACAACATAATTTAACAGCAAACAGAGCTAAAAAAAGCATGTCGAAATGCGATCCGAGGAGCAGCGAGGTTGAGGAAAATAGTTGAAACCTATAATAGATCGTACCTCAATATCAACTCAATCCACGTACCAAATTTCGACCCTCTAAGTCGATCTGAAGAAGCTGTAGAGGTGAGCAAATTTTCTTGAATCACGAAAAACGAAAAATCTCTAAGTAAAAATGGCGGCGGAGAAACTCCAAAGGGAACTTGCCTATCATGAAATCAATACAGGTGAAAATATTTTCAACCATCTTACTTAATTTGGCAAAAATCCCGTTTTTGTTAGCTTAATTCAACCTTTGAAAAAACCAACCCACTATATTATAGACTTACACATCAAAAGCTTCCCGAAATATGATACATTGGTTAGAAAAAAAAATCCGCTCCAACTAAACAATCTCACTCATCTCTTATCTTGCCAAGATATTTAAGAAGTTGATTCACAACAGATTATATAAATTCTTGATAAAAAACAAAATGATTAGTGAAAAACAATATGGTTTTCTAAAAAATAAAGGTACACTAAATGCACTAGAGAAAGTTTTACAGTCTATATATACTAATTTAGATAATAATAAGAAAATAATAGCTACTTTTATTGATTTGAGCAAAGCATTTGACACAGTGGATCATAAAATCCTATTTAAAAAAATGGAATTGATGGGAATAAGAGGTGTACCTTTACAATTGCTTAAGGACTACCTAACAAATAGGAAACAAAGAGTATTATTAAATGGTACAAAAAGTATAAGTAAAGTAGTTAAGATAGGTGTTCCTCAGGGCGCAGTGCTGGGTCCGCTGCTCTTTTTAATTTATATCAATGACATTTTTAAATATTGTGAACATATTTATGCATATGCGGATGATACTGTAGTACTGAGCTTTGAGGACGAATGGGATGAATCAGTAAGATTAATGAATATATACCTAAGTCAACTGAATCTTTGGTTCTGTCAAAATAAATTAACTTTAAATATCACTAAAACCGAATACGTAACTTTTGGATGCTATAGGGTAAACCGAGGACAGATGCCACATGAGGAGAGATGCCAAACGGCAATATTTCGGCCTCTAATGAATAGATGGCTCTCGCACCAGGCACGTAGTGATCTGTATATTCCATAAACCCTCGTGTGTTAGTTCCATGTGATAAAACTGTGTTGTCTGGTAAGTACTGCTTTAAAAATACTTTCATGCACTCTCAAAGTTTTTAAGGGGGTACACAAACCGTTCTCATTCCCTATGAAAACAAAAGATTTGTTCGCAAGCAAATACCGATATGAAATGTTATAGGTTAAGTGTGAGTTTAGTGCTTCGTAGTGGTCGGTTCTACCTACAGACAAACTGAATTTATTGCAAGTGGCATCTCTCCCATATGTTTAGGAGAGATGCCACTTGAACGAAGGGTGAGATGCCTGCGGTACAAAGTTAATTTTATTACAGATATGCCGACCTTTTATAAGCGCAAGTGCCCTTCGAGGGGTTCCTGGACTGAAGCGATCTTGAATTCAGCTGTGAATGAAATAAATGGCGGCGCAAAAATATCTCAAGTTTCTCGAAATTACAAAATTTCAATTCGCACACTCAAGAGACGAATGCAGAAGAACGACTTTTCCAAGGATAGAATGGGGCCAGGTGGTGTGTTAGGTGAAGATGCCGAAAGAAAGCTTTGCAGTCACATTAAAAAGTTGCAAAGAAGAGGATTTACACCAACGCGTACTGATGTCCGTGAAATGGCCTTCAGGTTGGCGGAAAAAATGAAAATCAAACACACATTTAATAAAACTTAGGAGAAAGCTAGCTTGCCATGGTTGCACTCATTTTTGAGAAGGAATCCCGACTTGGCAGTGCGAAAAGCAGAAGGGCTTTTTCCCAAGCCTGGTCCGTCATCGGGTGCCAAAAATACGCGTTCGAAACAAAAAGCACCAACACGAAAACGTGGAAACGTGACAGACGAGGATGGTTTCTCCGTTCACGACAGTCACTCGGATATGGACAAGGAGGAACTTGATGAATACGCATGTAAAGGCTGCGGGGAAGACTATTATGGGACAAAGAAGGTAGAAGACTGGATACAATGTATCCACTGTGATGCCTGGCTACATGTACTACATTCACAAATATTTGTCAACCTTGCGGGAAAATGCTATTAAAAACCAAATAATGCATTAGGCATCTCTCCTCGCACGTTTTGGCATCTCTCCTCTATAGTCGAGGAGAGACGCCAATTTGTAGTGTTTTCAAAAATTTATTGTTACTTTCGCATTTTGATAAGTTAAGGTCTAGTTTTAATTTCTATAGAAGTTAAGAGTTTATATTTTCGTTATATTGTAAAAGATTTAATAAATATTCAGTTTCTCAATGCTTTTTAGTCCAAACAAAAAAAAACGGGGCATCTCTCCTCGGTTTACCCTACAGACAGTGTACCTGAGTTATTAGTAATAAAAATTAATATAAATCAAATAAACAGGAATACTAATGTTAAATATTTGGGGATAATTGTAGATTTTAATCTAAAATGGGATTTGCATATCCAAAAAATAATAAGCAAAATAAGATACTTTTTATATATTGTTAAAAAATTGCAATATTTACCTCTAAAAATACTTGTCTTAATATATTATGCATATGTTTATAGTATAATAAATTATGGATTAATCATATGGGGAGGAGCTTATAAAACTAAGTGAAGACCGTTAGAAAAAATTCAAAGAAATACTGAAACTAGATACACTATTAACAATAGAACAAATGTACATTAGTAGATGTATATTATTTCATTATGAAAACTAGAAGATGCAATATATGAATTCTGTGAGCAAGACTAGATATAAAAAACTGCCTATCCTGTCATATGATTTAACTCTTGCTAAACAAAGTTCTTTTTGTACTGCTATCAAATTTAATAATATGTAATCTAACAATCTTAAAATAGGAAATCCTAAAAAGAGAAACTTTGTAAATAAATTGAATAAATTTATAATAGAGAAGGAACTTGTGAGGAACTGAATGAGACAAAAGAAATAAAAGCAAATGACAAGTGTACTTTAATCAAAAATCATAATAAAAAAAATTGGAACAGTTTAGATTGATTAAGTAACTTAGCTTTAGTATAGTTTTTGTTAAGTTAGATATAAGTTACCTGCTCCTGCACAGAGGATTCAAGCCTCTTTACAGGTTTTATGTATGTTTGCTCTGATGAGTAGTATGTACAAGCAGTTTTCAATAAATAAATAAATAAAAATAAATAAACCATAGCCAACTAATGATTCCTATTGGAAACAATAGAACTTGAGGCCACAACTCGAAATTGCACCTTTTTTTCAAATTTTTTCGACGCCACTTGATTATAAAGATAATAGTGCCTTCAGAATGTAAAAGTTATGTTTACTTTACTTACAACCATAATATTCACATGCGTCTAAAAGTTGAAAAATCGGTATTAATACACGAAGAATGCATCTTCGAGCCATACTAAAAAGTAGACATAAAAATAATTAAGTAGAAAGAACAGTTAAGACCTGATCAACAAAGTACAGATTTTAATAATTGATTTTTAACATGCTGGACTGGATTGAATTATATCTGACGTGTAATAAACTTTCACAGAATAATGGGTTAGTATGCTTAAAATTATTTACCCATTCTCCTGATACCTATAACTTGAAAGACTATCCCTTCAGGGAAGCAATATCGAATTATTTTCTGGCGGAATATCTTCCATTGAAAATCATTTCCAGGTTGCCATTTTAGTTATATAATATTATATGCTGTAAGTATAAATTTTTGAAAAGTTATTGAACAAAGACCACACAACTGAACGCCTACATGGAAACCTTACTTAAACCACTGCACGAACAGAGCCAAGGCAATACAGGCGAATTTATACCTATATAATTCAGTGTAGCGACCAAGATCCAGCACCAAGCTAGTTAGTCGAGTACTTAGGTACGTTGGCTAGTATTTGAGAGGTCTCGGGTTCAAACCTCGGGGCCGACTAGTCTGCCAGGTTTCCTCACGGTAATGTAAGTCACTGCTTGCATACTTACAAGGCGAATGCTGGGCCAGTATTAATCTTCTGAACCCTACCCACACTTCCTATGTTCCAGAAATATCCCGTCTCATTTATCCTTAATGCACTTGTACATACAAGTGTATCCTTTGATCTGGCTGAAGGAGTTAATCCCAAACTCAAGCTTTCCGCCTCTCTGACACATACTTCAGGGAGGAATGAAACACGCGTTTTTCCTTTTTTTCCAAGATTCAGCTATACAAATCACACACATAATCAGGCCGACAATGGCCTACGCATCTCCGGTTTGGGGATGCGCAGCTCATTGTCATATCAACAAGCTCCAAATCGTTAAACATATCTTGTTGTGATAATCACAAGGTCATAAGAAATTATATAACATCATAAAGCAGTGGTTCCCAAAGTAGGTTCCGCGGCACCCTGGGGTGTCAAGGAGAGAAACCAGGGGTGCCGCGAGGTGCCCCTGATGTCCCTACTAAAAATCAAAATTTAACATGAATAATTTATGTAATGGAAAAAAACCCGCGTGTCCGTTCCGCACTCTGAGTATGGATTGTACTACTGTAGCTGGAGAAGGTTCACACGTAGCAATGTACTATCTCGTACGTTTGAACTGCGACAAGAATTTCACACTTTCCTGGAAAAAGAAGATCATATGAACGCCAACAATTTCGCAATTGAAGACTTTCTGCTGAAACTGGCATACTTTTTTGACATATTCGAAAAACTAAATGTCTTAAATCTATCTCTACAGGGCCATAACATGCACATAATTAAGCTTGTAGAGAAGATTCATTCAGGAAAAAACTACAACTGTGGAACAGAAAAATGAGTGATGATGGAGGAAAAGATTACTTTCCAATATTGCAACAGTACATGGCCCATAGTGTAGTTGAGGTTTCACATAACTTGCTGACCCTTTTCACAGATCATCTATCACAGTTGACTGACTGGTTTGAAAGCATTTTGGAGAGGATCAAGTGGAGAATTTTATCCAAGATCCATTCCTTGGTCAAGCCCTACAAGATTTTACTACGCAAGAAAAAAAAATCTAATTGACCTCTCAATCGACAACAGCCTGAAGACAAAATACGCTTGTTCGGATTTAACAGAGTGTTGGTTATCAGTCGAAAATGAGTATCCGATTCTAAGTGCAACATCTGTAACGATTCATATCTATGCGAAGTTGGATTTTCAGCGGTTGCAGTTATAAATAATAATAATAATAATAATAATAGCTTTATTTCCGTTGAATGAATAATTACATTATGGAAAAAGTCAGGACAAAAATTCACTTATAGTATAGTAGCACTTATCAATTAGAAACTCTTTCAACTTAGCCCTAAAAATGGAAATAGATTGGGCATTTACAATACTACAGTCCAATCTATTGAAAACTTCCAACCCCAAATATAATGGAGATCTTCTACCTATTCTGAACTTAAAATTAGGTAATACAAAAGCGTTTCTGTCACGGGTATCATAATGGTGGCGGTCGCCCCGCCTCAAGAGCTGCTTCCGCATTTTATAAATTAAAGTAGCCAGTTCCAAAATACAGAGTGAAGGTAAAGTTAAAATTTTGAGAGATCTAAACAAAGGCCTACATGAAGCAGTATAAGGCGCGCCAACCATGCTCCTGACAATCTTCTTCTGACACAAAAATACATCGCAAGCCGCAGACGATGAGCCCCAGAAAACAATACCATAAGAAACTTTTGAATGCGCATGCGCGTAATAAACAGACATGAGCTGATCTGAGGTCAATATGTCTCTCAGATTTCGGAGTAGAAAACAAACAGAATTCAATCGCGAACACATGGTTTGGCAATGCGCTTTCCATGTAAGACATTCATCTACCTCAATTCCCAAAAACCTCACATTATCTGTTCTTTTCAAAGCAGTGTTATTCAACGCAACATTAATATCCAAGATATTTTTATTAAAATTATGAAATACAGTATACGACGTTTTGGATTCATTGACATGAAGGAGGTTCCTGTTAAACCAATGTTGTAATTTGTCTAAATTATTTTGAACATCTCTCCTCAGAGATTCCTCTCCTATGCTCGAAACTACCACTGTTGCGTCATCCGCGTATAAATATATGCCGTCTCCCAAATCCATGACTATATCGTTAATGTATAAAATAAATAACACAGGGCCCAGTATTGAGCCCTGTGGAACCCCTATACAATTATTTATAAGATCCGAATGGACCTCTTTCCGTATGTTGCCATCAGAAAATCTTATTGCAACACACTGACTCCTACCCTGCAAAAAGCTAGCTATCCACTTGAGTGGATTCCCTCTGATCCCATATTTTCTTAGCTTGTTCAAGAGAATGCTGTGAACCACACAGTCGAACGCCCTACTCAAATCGCAAAAGATCCCAGCAGGGTATCCGCCCGACTCAAACGTGATCAACCACACCCCCCAAGAAAGCGAAGACAGCATCAATGGTACTATGATTAGGTCTAAACCCAAAATTGGTTCTTGCTTAAAATTTTGAACTTATCTAGAAAACTTAACAATCTTACTAGAAAACAATACTCAAATACCTTGGAGAAAGTGGCAGACAACGCAACAGGTCTATAATTTACTAATTGATCGAAATCACCTTTTTTTAAAAAGAGGAATAATTTTGCTCACTTTCAGCACATCCGGAAAAGCTGCTTGTGAAAATGAATTATTAACTAAATGTAACAAGGGTTCACATATATAATCAAGGCTTATTTTAACCAGAAACCCCGGAATGTCATCTACCCCACTGGATTTCTTGGGTTTCAGTCTATTATTAATTAATGAACGGAATTCTTCCTCAGTAAAAGGAAATAAAAACATTGAATGTTCATGGTGTCGAATTTTGTCTTGATAAGGAATTTTTGGTATACCATTCACTATATCTCTAACTGAGTCGATGAAAAAAACGTTAAATAACTCGGCAACCTTTTCGGGATTGGATATAGTGCAATTACCATTTTTGATTTTTATATTTCGGGAGTATTGGTTTTTATTAGAAATTTTATTAACAATACTCCATAAATGTTTTGTCGTATTATCAGACATCCTTATTCGATTCTGATAAAATGATCTTTTAGAAAGAGCAAATATCGTTCGAAAATAAATGTGGAAAGAGAAATGAGAAAGCGGAAAATGGTGCAGTGAGCAGCAGGCTCATCCGTCGCACTAAACATACACACCTCGAGTGTATGTGGAATTTTTTTGTAATTATATTTGCATTTTATTTGTATTTTCACCTATGTTTTTAAACAATAAATTAATATACTTTTTCATTTTAAATACGAGTTGTGTTAGTTTCTTAGCTTGTTTTTTTTTCATAGTACTTGAGAATGACAGTGGACACTAAATAGTAAGTCCAAAACTTCCAGCCAGATCCACCGAAACTTGGAAATGCCGAGTATGATTAAGTTCATCAGAGCGACGGCAGCTAATATGTATGCTGACTTCCCAAAAAATCTGAACCCCCTCGTCACGGAATGTGGAGACGGGGGGAGACTTTAATATTAATAACTTTCAAATCCAATTAGAACTTGAGGTTGAATATGTAATATATGAGACTTAATATACGATTATGACATAATAAAACCGGCCAAGTGCGAGTCGTACTGGCGCACGAAGAGTTGCGTACCATTGACTATGCCCCTCTTGAATATCTATTTTATTTTAATTTTATTAATTATTATTAAAGTAAAAATACAACTGAGTAATTTGTGAATATTTCAAGTGCCTACCTGTTGCCACTATTGATATCGAGCAGAAAAGGGCAAAAAAATCGCGTTTGTTGTATGGGAGCCCCCTTAAATATTTATTTCTTTTTTTTTATAGCGGCAACAGGAATACATAATTTGTGAAAATGTCAACTGTCTAGCTATCGCTGTTGTTGAGATACAGCCTGGTAACAGACACACGGACAGACGTACAGACAGACAGCGAAGTATTAGGGTTCCGTTTTTACCCTTTGGGTACGGAACCCTGTCACGCTGTCAATGTCAAACTATATAAAGAGAAGAAGTACTGTGAAAGTTCTACAATATCGAAACTTTCTGTAATCTCAGAGTTATTTCCGCTTTAATTCCCTCTTCTACGCCGTAAAGCTTTTCCTCTGTTCCTTTTGATTTCTGCGTCCAATTTAATTCCAGTCTAATATTGATTCGAATAATTGAACTTCATGATTCCGCTCCAATCTCTGAATTTCCGATTCAGATTGCGCTTCTTATTGATCATCGCCAGCAAATTCAACTCCTTCCGTAGAGCATTCATCTCCGACGAGATATTGAATCTCATGAGTACCACTACCCAATGAGTTCGTAACATAAAAGAGTTTCAAGCATAGGCGTCGTTGTCGAATCACACGAAGAAGGCTGCTTCAAAAAAAAATTATATATATATATATATATATATATATATATATATATATATATATATATATATATATATATATATATATATATATATATATATATATATATATATATATATATATATATATATATATATATATATATATATATATATACTAGCTGACACGGCAAACGTTGTTCTGCCGTATAAATTATTTTTATCTATTCATCTATCTGCCGATGTATATCTACCTATCTAACTATATATCTATCTATCTAGATAGTAATCAATCTTTCTATCTATCTAACTATCTATCATTCTATCTATCTATCTATCTGTCTATCTATCTGCATATCAATCTATCAATTTATCAGACCGGGCAAACGTACTGCCATATAAATTATTTTAATCTATCTATCTTTCTATCTATTCATCTATCTGCCGATGTATATCTATCTATCTATCTAGTTATCTATATTTCTATCTATCTAACTATCTATCAATCTATCTGACCCGGCAAAAATGTTAATCATTGGGAGTATGAAATAGTTATTTATATACCAAGTGCGTTATATAAATCCTTACGCCCGGAGGGAAACATTCGGCCCGAGGGCCTCTGGCCGAGGGATGGCTTTACGGAGCATTTTCCAAGGACTAGTTAAATTATCTTCGGAAACAACTGACACTCATTTCATCAATCTTGTACACAAACTTCGAATGAATTCATATTTACGATTGTTTTTACTTTTTCACCCACCTTTCAACTGTACTTTATATACGCGTATGGCGTGCAAATAATATTAATATTTTGATGAGATCATAGATCTCAGAGAGTTTTAATATCATTTGCACGCCATACGCATATATAAAGTACAGTGGAAAGGTGGGTAATGAAATGAGTGTCAGTTGTTTCCGAAGATAATTTAACTAGTCCTTGAAAAAGGCTTTATAAAGCCGAAACGTTGGAATAAAGGAATAAAAGATTAAATAGCAAACACAAATAAATCTCCATTTTAGCTAAGCCACATTCCCGAAAAATTTCTAAAGTCTCATATATATATATATATATATATATATATATATATATATATATATATATATATATATATATATATATATATATAAGAGTCTTTCTATAACACTCAATATATATATATATATATATATATATATATATATATATATATATATATATATATATATATATATATATATATATATATATATATATATATATATATATATATATATATATATATATATATATATATATATATATATATATACAGTGGCGTAGATAGCTTTTTGCGATGGGGGGGGATATGACTTAGTGCAAAATTTCATAAGTTTTTCATCTAAAGTTCTATTTTTGTTGATAAAAATAATCTTGCATGTAGATAATACAAAATAAGCAGAAAAGTTCAATTAAATTGCAAAAAATTCAAATTATTTGAATTGGAAAAAATTTATTGAAAATCAGTGAAAAATTTAATTATATTTAATTGGATATATATATATATATCATTGAAAATATTCTTGAGAAAATCAGAGCAGAAAATTTAGTTTTCGGCGTTTTTTGACAATTCATTTATCACTTCGTCAGCTGTGATTCCATTGTCACGATGAAGATGCAGGCAAACCTTTCAATAACAAAAAATTGGACAAACATGAGTTTTTAATTTGCAATGAATTTTATATATTCAGAAGGGTCATTACAAGTCCATTTTTTTTATCGTGCTCCTTTGAATCGTTTTTATTCGCTTCATATGTCGATACCGTAGCTTATATTCTGAGCAACATGATATTCAAAAAAAAAAATTTCTAGGCAAACATCCAGCTCATATTGAATTTTTAGGCTTATTATCGCCTTAAATATTTCTTCCACACTTTCAACTAACGAGAACAGCAGGTGTGGCAGTGAGAAATTTTTTCTAAAGCTCTTCAGTCTTGATGAATTTATCAGCTACTTTGTCAATTTCGTATAAATTATGCTAGAAAAACACCGAAAATCTTTCTAATACATTGACTCTAGTCAACAAGTGCTTTTTTGTTCAAATTTGTTCAGCAGTCTCGGAAACATATGAGCAAGGTGTCGCTCGATTCTGAATGGCATGTAGATGTTTTTTGAGAAAAATAAAAATTCGCTAGCGAAAATTGTGAAAGTTATGAACAATATCCTGAAATAAGGGAGTTTGGTTTTTTGCCCATATGTCAAAAATTAATAGAGATTTTTTAAATCTGAAAGATTCGAAAAGAAGAGGAAATTTCCCAAATAAATACTCAACTTCCGGAACTGTAGGATCAATATTTTCTCCGATAGGTAAAAATACGACCAAAAACGGGTTATTTGGTTTGGGCAAGTCACGACCATTAAGGACACTTCAACAATAAACATTATTCAACTATACTAAATATGAAAATTAAGTAATGAAAAAATTCAGACAGTTACTACATCGGTGAATGAGCAATAATCTGGCGATAATAGCGATTTCTCAATTAGTTATGCAATCGTTAACAATTTTTTAAAACTTGAACATGAAAATTGTGAGTGATAACTGTTCACTATAGATCTGAGATTTTTTTTCATTCTTGGAGCTATTAGTACAAGGTTTCAGAGTAAATCCCTGTTGAAAAAAAAAGAAAATTTCAATTTTTCAGTTGTTTATTAAGAATTTACGTAGTTTTGCAACATCTAAATGAAATTTTTTAAATAATTTTAATGATGCGTTTTTTATTATTGGAGGCTACAAGGAAATGGTAATTGAAAAATCGAGATAAAAATGTTTTGTCGCTGGATTATTGTTCATTTACCTATCCAGTAAGAACCTGAAATTTTTCATTCATTAATTTAATATTTAATATACTTAGTTAAATAATTTTTATTGTTAAAGTGTACCAAATGGTACACGCAAGCCAGATTGCCCGTTCTCAGCCGTATATTTACCCCTCTGAGATAATTATAAATATTAATCCTACAGTTGCGGGAGACTTTCTTTCAGAAAATATCCTGCTCTTTTTGTAACTTTATTTAGATATCAAATATATCAATTAGTTTTTGAGACAATTTTTTCTTTCAGTATATTGATTATAACTTTTACAATTTTCGAAAACGAAACTTTTTTCAAAAAATATCTACATGCTCTTCCGAATCGAATGACACCTAGTTCATATTCTTTCGATACTCATGAAAAAAATTGAACAAAAAGAGCACTTGTTGACTAGACTATATTCTAATGATTAGTAAATCTTTCTCCAAGATCCATGATGTATAAATTCAGAAATGGATTGAACGCCATCACAAGAAAATTTTTACTAACTCGACAATTTTTATTAACTTCAAAATATTATTATAATTAAGTAATTAAATTGACAATCAAAGCCAAGAGTTAGTCATATTTTGATACCTACTCTACCTCAAAAAATATTCGAAATATTAAATATCGATTGAAAATCTTACATGAGCAGAAGTCACGCTCCTCGAATGTAAACAGGAAACAGGTCACTAGGACCAAAAAACGTATGTGAAATGGAAAATTTTATTCACGAAGGAAGAAGTCAACCAAAACCTCCTCGCAATTCTTCTCATTCTAAATTTTATACTACCTATACAATTGAACAAAATTGCTCGTGCTTTAGATATAATAGTATTCCATTTATTTTTTCTACAAATGCTGGAGTAGTTTTGTTTAATAGTAAGTACTGAGTACAGTATACAATTTAGAAAAAGAAGAGGTGCGAGAAGATTTTGGTTGACTTCTTCCTTTCGAAATAAAAATTTTCCATTATAGCCATTTTAACTTTTTTAAACATGATTTTTGCTCATAGTGACTACTAATTAAACATAGAATAAAATATGCTTCAAACTACTTGTTACTTTACCCAAAATTAGAAAAACGATTCAATTTCTTGATTTATTATGTTAAACGAAAACATATCTAGATGATTTTTATATAATTGCACATACATAATATCAAAAAAAAAAAGAATTGCTAGTACTTAGTAAATTTCATGTATACTTAAATACGTAAATACGAAGACTTTTATTCAATTCTATTATAATTTTCGTAGGCTCATGGGGGGGGAATGATCCCCTTGATCCCCCCCTATCTACGCCACTGTATATATATATATATATATATATATATATATATATATATATATATATATATATATATATATATATATATTCATTTTAATTAAAACAGTTCAAATATAACCGATTAAAATTGCAGCTTGATTTTCGATATTTTTTGACAATGGCTGCATGACTCTCATTCAAAAATTCTCAGCGTTGACATACAACTAAAAATAATATATATTGTTATTAAGAAAAAACGCATGAGCAGCAGAGCTCCATCATTGAGGTCGTATTTTCCCCTCATGTTTGTTCTTTTTTGTAACCATGCAAATTCTTAACTACCCAAGTCACTTTGGAAAAGCCTCGGATTTGAGTAAAACCTAAGAAAAATCCGTAGATACATACAAATAGCGATGATTGAGAAGAAGAGTCGATAAGAAACCCTTATATTCAAATGGCGGTGGTGAAGCGAAACAGATGAAAACTACTTTGCTAACATCAACACTCAGTCTGCATACCAAATTTCAACGCTCTAATTCCGCAGAATCTTGGATTAGCCCAAAACCTCAAAATTCTCGAAAAACAAGAAATCTCTACACTGAAATGGTGATGGATTGAGGAAAAGGATTGAAACCCCCAAAGGGTAGGTAAAAGGATCCTCACCGAACTCAATCCGAGTACCAAGTTTCAAATCTCTACATACATTAAAATGGCAGCGGTCAAAAAGGAGTTTTTACCCCCAAGTGGCCCTTCCTTAACATCAAATTTCCAACCCTTCAACTTAATTTAGGGAAAATTTGAGATTACTAAAATCCACCAAATGCCAGTTTTTTAGGCTCCATACACCATCGAAAAAGCCCTAGATGTTTAAATTTCACAAATATTATTCATAATTAATCTCCGCATCCTCTACCCCTGCTTATGCACCACCTCGCCACTCCCTTCCACCATATTTGGATATGCCAAAATGTTGACTGAATTTAGCCAAATTTGGACAGTTTTTTTGCCTCAAGAACAAACAACCCCAGGTACCAAGTTTGAGCTTATTCGGTCGAATGGGGGCCGATGAAGATGATGAAATTTAGTTCAAGAAAATTTTATGTACAAATATATATATATATATATATATATATATATATATATATATATATATATATATATATATATATATATATATATATATATATATATATATATATATATATATATATATATATACAGGCCGTTTCTTTTATCATGTGGTAACATTGCTATATTCTAAACCGTAACAGATATGGGAACGATTAAATGGGAAAAAAGTTAACTATTATGGTGAGCAGTAAATTGGTCAGAAAAAATCTTCAGGGACTTTCGCCGTTCCCGAGTTATACAGGGGAAACTGAAAATGGCGTTTTTGGTTTTTTACGAATAGAATTGTTATTTCAAAAAATATGAAAAAATGAAAGAGGAAATTTTTATTATATTCATAATGTACTATAACCAAGTAGCAATAAATCTTCGATTGAACGTTTCGTCTCAACACGGCCACCATCAACTTTTTTTTTCGAATACGGACCTGTCTTTTTTATTGCAAATATTGATGAAGCAATAAAATCAAAATTCAGTGGTATATCACAATCGGTATTTTTATAGCGTTTCATTCAAAATAAGCATCATCAGTGACAACAATTTTCAATTACGGTCCTGTTGTTAGTTCCTCTGTAAATAGTTTTGATTTCTTCAAAACTTGTTCAACTATTGGCATACTTCAGACATTAGCCAATAATTTCGATAAGAAGATACCCCATCACAATGAACATTTTAATTTTTGTATTACAGTAATCCTTGTTTCGAGGCTTATTTCTCTTGAATTAATTTTTATACGTTCCAATCCTCACAATTCAGTGGTATATCACAGTTGATATTGTTATAGCGTTTCATTTAAAATTACTAGCATCATCAGTGACAACAATCAAACAGAAAAACAATTTATTTTATAATGAATTTTTGAGGGGAAATAAAAACCATACAAAAAATGAATTCCACGTGAGAAACTACATTTAATGCTCGAATTGACGACCTCTTTGTTGAATGCACATACGTTTTCTGTCCATACAATTATTGTGGCAATTTTCTAACATGTTGGGTGTAATGCTATTACATGCATCTGTTATTTTTTGTTTGAGATGGTCGATATCTGTACTAGGTGTCGGAAAATCTTTATCCTTTATGTATTTAGACAAAAAATCTAATGGATTAAGGTCTGGAGATCGAGCTGGCCAAGCAATTGGTCCATTGTTTCCAATCCATTTTGTTGGGAATATTGCATCTAAATGATCCCTTACTATTGCTGCATCATGGGGAGGGGCACCGTCTTGTTGAAAATGTTGTATTTCACGGCGAATATTCAGTGGCAATTCATCTAAATATTCATCAAACTCATTAGATGAGAAATTTAAATACATTCCACTATTCAAATTCTCATTGTGAAAGAAAGGACCTAGTACCTTTGTTCCCAAAATTCCCAAACAAAATCTTATTCCGTATCTTTCCTGGAAGTTGGTTTCTCTATGTAAATGTTCATTTGAATTATTCCACCTATAATGGATGTTTCTGTTAAACCAGCCATTATTGGTGAATTTTGATTCGTCCGTCCATATTATTTTTCTACAAATATTTCCTACTTCCCTATTTCTACGTCTTAATCACTTCGCAAATCGTATTCTCCTTCCGTAATCCCTTTAATTGAGGTGATGAACTTTGCGTATCCTGTAACATTTGTATTTGTTCTGTTTTAAAATATTTCTGCTAGATTTCACAGAAATCCCTGATTCGTGGGCAATTTCCCGTGAAGAACAATCTTGATTAGAAATATTTTTATAATTGACCAATCCTAAATTGAAAAAAAATTATTTTTTTTGTTATTGTTTATGAGGAAATATTTGCTTACCTAAAACATTTATTCGGTTCGTCATACTTCCAGTTACAATACATTTTCTAGTTTTATTTCTGTCAAATGCACCACAGTCTATCAAATTTCTTTCTAATCGTCTTAACATTTGAATGTTAGAATGTTTGGAATACGACGATTCGGGTATAGCTCACCATACATATTTCTTGCCAAAAGAGGATTTCTATTTGATTTTGCATAAGTAAATAGCATATCAGTGATCAGTCCTTTCATCATTTGAATACATCTTCAATATTATGTAACCCAGTGCATAAACGTCTGACAGTTCTTAAAAGATATCAACAACTCATTTATTTTTCCTGACATAGAAAACAAGCAAAGCCTACGTGTTTAAAATGACGAATGAAGTAAGATGCTACTTCTTAATTGTACTGAATTACACAACAATCGTATTTTGACCAAAAACGAATATTTTCGTTACCTATTTCAACGATTGAGAATTATAAAAATATTCCGTATAAAAATTGATTCAGGAGTAATCAGCCTCTAAACAAGGATTACTGTATAATATAAAAATTTCCAGACATGAAAAATACGAATTTTCGTTATGTTTGGGTACCTTCTCATAAAAGTTATTGCCTATTGTCAGAAGTATGCCAATAGTTGAATGAATTTTGAAGAAATCAAAACAATTTACAAAAGAACTAAGGACAGGACCGTAATTAAAAATTGTTTTCTCTGATGATGCTAGTTATTTTGAATGAAACGCTATAAAAATATCAAGTGTGATACACCACCGAATTGTGATTTTATCGCTTTATCAATATTTGCAATAAAAGATACAAGTCCGTATTCGAAAAAAAAAATTGATGGTGGCCGTGTTGAGACGAAACGTTCAATCTAAAATTTATTCTTACATAGTTATAGTACATTTTGAATACAATAAGAATTTCTTCTTCCATTTTTTCATATTTTTTAAAATGACAATTCTATTCGTAAAAAACCAAAAACGCCATTTTCAGTTTCCCCTGTATAACTCGGGAACGGCGAAAGTCTCCCTACATTTTTTCTGACCAATTTACTACTCACCATAATAGTTAGTCACCTTTTTTCCCATTTAATCGTTCCCATATCTGTTACGGTTTAGAATATAGCAATGTTACCAGATGATAAAAGAAACGGCCTGTATATATATATATATATATATATATATATATATATAATTATATATAAATAATTATATCTATATATATATATATATATATATAATATATATATATATATATATATATATATATATATATATAATATATATATATATTATCGGTATAGATATAGCCCGCATATTTGGTAATATATATATATATATATATATATATATATATATATATATATATATATATATATATATATATATATATATATATATATATATATATATATATATATATATATATATATATGTATATATATGCACATATAACAGGTTTTAAAAAAAAATCGACAATCGTGGCCTAGAAGGTATAGAACGGATTGAAAACCACTCCATTCCCTGATCGTTCACTTTCGATACGGCAATGCAATCTTCTATTATTTTCGGAGAAAATAATACTAAAAACTATTTAGGAAATATGTTGTGGACTCCTTGTAAGAAGTCCTCAGTCAAAGTTAGTAAAATTTAAAAGAGGCTAAGTAGTAGTATATATACAAATATCCATTCTCATATAGCATTTTTAATATATGTTCGAACTAGACAGATTGTCTTTATATGCTTGAATTAATATTTAAATGCATACTTCTCAAACAAATATTTTAATAAGTTTGGGGGTGGACTTATAATGAGAAGCCCGAAACGTGTTTTACATTTAGTTTTTTTTTTAATTTTGTGGAATTGACTTTGAGACATTCCCTCCCCTCTACAATATATATTTTCTTCAAAAACGATCAGTTTCATTCAATTCAATGAATTATAAATATGCCTTTTGATACATTTGATTAGGTAATTACTAAAAGAATTGTTTCAGTGTGATTTAGTTTCTAACGTTGTCTGAAACGTAGAACAAAAATAAAATGGTACAACGCAAATAACATATTCTTAGTGACATCTACCCGAATTTCGATGTAGTTCTGTGAAAGCATATGGAAGTTCGTTACGTATCTCCAAAGATAGTTGACTGGCTTACGTTGAGAGGGCGCAGGTTGTCTTAGGAAACAATATTTTGGATATACTATTTATTCAGTTTCCATGTTATATTTATATTATATCAGTTTATGGTTTTTTAGGTCCAGTTCATATTTATTCACTCATAAGTTTGTTCATTCGCTCCCAATTTATAACTAAATTTTTCAACTACAACTTATTCAGGCTGTTAGCTCTAACAAGTAGGTATTTTTGATATTATAAATTTCAATGATGGTGTAGCAGGGATAAATAAGATATACATGGGCAGCACAGCTCCGTCTTTAAGATCTTAATATCCCCTCATTTTATATTCAAATTTATAATCCGTAAGTCAATTTAGAGGGTGCGAAAATGCACAATGCTTGTAAACCTACCCAAATCCCCTACAAATTGAGTTAGAGGCTTCAGTCTTTATGCCATTTAGAGATATAAGTTTTTTCTATCACCGCCGCCATTTTTATGTGAAGATAACATGTTTTTTATGGTGTTTGAAGATTTTTGCATTTTCACAGCTCATCCAGATTGACTTAGAAGGTTGAAATTCAGACATCTCTAGCTACAACCACTTCCAAGTTGGAAGGCTGAAAATTTGTACTTACGTGAATTGAGTTTCTGTAACAAAAATTTTTTGTGTTGGAAAGATCATAGTATATATAACACGTTTTAACACAAAACTATTTTAATTTTTTTTTCGCTCTAATTAAAAAGAAATATTCAATAAAAAATTAATCTTTGAATCCAGTACCGAAAACACGCCGACATTTCCCGAACAAACAAAATCCTGTGTGACGTCACAATGTTAATTTCTACTCATCGTAGCACACACCACACAGCCGATACAGTTTTCTGGCTTTTAATCGATTAAATCCTGTTGTTATAGTCAATATATTTATGAATATATCTGAAATATCAAATCTAGAAAGTGATCGTGCTTGCCACTGTACGAATTACCACAAAAACAACTACCCAAAGAATATTTTTAACTGTTCCACAAGATGTTATATCTACATCAGGAATATTAGAGGCCTCGGTAGACCAGCGGTAAGGTGTACCGCCTTGTACCGTTTGTAAACCGAGGATTGTGGGTTCTAGTCCCACCTTGCTCTTGGGTGTTCTGTATGTCCGGAATTTAGTAGGTCCCTCGAGTTTAAAAAAAATCAGGAATATTATAGGAATTAGCCTTTATAAATCCTTTATCACACATGACTAAAAAAAGTAGCTAGGTATTATAAAAAAATTTATGCAAAACATTTCAGATCTTTTCATTTTATTCACACGTAGAAGCCGTTGACACTGTACTATCGAGAAATTCCTTTAGCATTAAAACGTCATAAAGCAAGCCACCCATCGTGGCACGTCACGCAATTATTTATAAAATTTGATCAATTTTAAATTGTTATTTTATTATTATTATTATATATATATATATATATATATATATATATATATTTATATATATATATATATATATATATATAATAATAATAATAAAATAACAATTTTTTCTTTTAATTATATATATATATATATATATATATATATATATATATATATATATATATATATATAATTAAAAGAAAAAGAAGTGCGTGCAAAGTACACACGTCAGAAGTAAAACTTTTTGGCAAAATAATTTTTAAATCTCGTTTATATTTACACTAATCTAAAGCTTTAGATGTCTGAGACTTCGAGGGAGGAAAAAATGAAGATATGTTAGGAATTCAATGAATTTAATTGTAATTATAATAATAATAGTGTCGAAAATTAATACAAATTGTTTGTTGGACGGCCATCAGACGCGTTCGCCGCCTACTCGCGGTGAACCGCGCTGTCTTGAATTGCGAAAGCTGAACCAGTGTCGTTTTGGATCGAATTGGTTGGGGGTTGACCCCCTGGGGGGAAAAATTAATCTTGTTTACATGATAAAGGTCGCAATTTTGAAGTAATAGGGTTAAAAGTTTGTAGGTAGGTATTTTCGAAAGATATCTTGGATGGAATTGGTTTTGGTTTGAATTGGTTGGGGGGTTGACTCCCTGGAGGAAGAAATATATCTCATGTACATGATACAGGGCGTATTTTTGGAGCAATAGGATTGAAAGTTTGTGAGTAGGTAGTTTTGTATGATATGTTGAATGGGATAGGTTTTAATGCGAATTGGTTGGGGGGTGACCCACTTGGGAAATATATATCTTGTTTACACGATAGAAGGCGCAATTTTGGTAGCATAGGGTTGAAACTTTGTAGGTAAGTAGTTTCGTACGATATCTTGGATGCTATTTATTTCTATACGAATTGGTTGGAGGGTTGACCCCCCGTAGGAGGAAATAAATCTTGTTTACACGATAAAGGGAGCAATTTTATAGAAATAGGGTTGAAAGTTTGTAAGTAAGTAGGTTCGTATGATACCTTGGATGTGATTGGTTTTGGTACGAATTGGTTGGGAAGGTTCATCCCCCGGGGAAGAATCAAATATTGTTTACACATTAGAGGGCACTTTTTTTTTTTTAATTTGGAAAGAAAATCATAATTTAATGAATATATTTTTTAAACTGGATACGTTATGAAAACCTGCCCTTCTAATGCAGCTCGCTGCGATAGAGTTTTTTGTATTTTTACCCGAGTCAGAACAACAGTAATAGATCATGGTTAAAAAAAGATTGCAATATTGTGGTCATTGAAAAATGCTTGAAATCAAAGCGTTATTAATTAAATTCTATGGTTATGGTAAGAGGTTAAGTTTAATCTTCCTGATAGAAATTTGCTGGAACTTTAGCCTGTAGCTCTTTTGAATCTTTGGGGGTCTCCTGGACCTGGAATAGAGTAATAGATTATTATCTATATATATAAGCTTATTACTTTACGTTTTACCAATATCTCAGAATGAAATGACTTTATACTATTATCTGGAGATATCATTGTTAGTATGTATTCCTCATTTCTAGTATTTATTCTACCTTTACTATTAATATTGTATTGAGTTTTATTAGAATATTAACAATGTTATTTATTTCAGAAAATTTGAAGACAATGAGCGAGCTGATGTAACACCTGCATTTTATAAAGACAATATTAATCGAGCTGTTCGGGGCCTTTTTGGAGACTTTGCTTGTAATTCTAATATTGATTTGCTGAAGTATAACCCCAATACTCTTACGGCAATTGTTCGTGTTCCCAAACATCTCTATGTAAAGGTGCATGCAAGCTTAACTCTTTGTGGAAAGTACGGAGATCGTCACTGTAGATATATTATTCATAAAACTAGTCCTTTGTTACTGAGCTTTCAAGGAGATAGTAGAAATTATAAACATTAAAATGTCTCTTTGTAAGAAATTTGGTAAAGATAAAGTCATATTTGCAACTGAGGAAGACCATAAGATTCCTAGCACAGTTACACTATCTGAGCCTGAACTACAACCTGGCTTAATATTGGCTAATGGAGATATCAACTGGAACTGTCCTTGTTTGGGAGGGATGGCAACTGGACCATGTGGAGTTGAATTTAGAAATGCATTCAGCTGTTTTCATTATTCTGAAGCTGATCCTAAAGGTAATAATTATTAATAAGTATGTTCATACTTAATAGCCTTAAATAATGTTAATTGAAATTTTAAGTATTGTAAAAATGCATAAAGTTTTGTTTGGGAGCCAATTTCAATTTAAACATAAAAGCATGTTTGAATAGTCTAACTTGCTATCATTTTATGCTCACCAGCAAATCGAAAATCAGACTTCTCAAAAATTATCATTAAAGAAGACCCTCATTTATCCGAACCAATTGGGACAGAGACTAGTTTGAATAATACAAACTTGGGTTTTTTGAGACAAGATCATAAACAACACCTTTTTACATAAAATGTTGTGAGAGTCTCTCGATTGTTTTTATATTGGTTATTGCTGCTCTTCTGAAACCATAAAGAAATGCTAGAGATGCTTTAGTTTCGCCCTTATCTAAGTTCAAGAGGATTTCCAATTTTTTTTGTACTGTAAGAACATTACGTTTGCGCTTGGAAGTTGAAGGACTCGACATTGAAATCATGGCGCAAATTAAATCATAATGAAAAAGTAACAATTCAGCATTCAAATTTTTATCTACGCCTTGTGAGAAATATATTTAAACTGCGCGAGCAATCTCCGTAAGCGGACTAGCAACACTCGATGAAACAAAGCGCGTTTCAACAAGCTCGATATGTGCCATTGCAAGCCCGCGATTTTCGCAAATATACATTTTGAGCGTTTGGTTAAACTAAGTCATCGATCGGATAATTGAGGATTCAAATGATTGAGATTCTACTGTATATATAATTTTGTTGATCTATTTTGAATTATATTGATGTAGTCATTGAACTGAATGTTGATTAAAAATATCAGCAAAAGATATTTTGTGGTAAATCACCTTCTTAGTATTTTGAGTTCTTGATAACATGATACACTACTACTAATTGTTCAAAGACAAGACTAGAAACTCTGAGCAGCATCAGTATTAGTACAGTAAATAGAGACACAAAAATGGCATTTACTAAAAAAAAAATACTTAATGGCTGAAATTTTGAGAGACTGTTCGGGGGCATGTCCTGAGTCTAAAACTGAGTTTTCGTATTCGAGAAGGTGGGGGAAGATACAACCCCCGGTCTATATGGGGGTGAGTTCGTTTTAATTATATATCTCTGTTGCTGTTGCCCGTACAGTCAAGTCCAACAGATTATATTTGTAGGAAATTGAATTATCTATCTAATGATAATAAAATCGAGGTCTTAGGTCAATTAGGTCAATTACAATTGCCGGTCAAAGGTCAAAAGTGAAGGGTAGTTTTTCATTTTTCGCGAATACCGTGAAACCGGTAAGTTTTTTCGCATACTGCTTGGATACCATTTCAAAGTACTTAAAGTTACCTACAAAATGAGCTCTCGAACACCCTTCTACGATGAAGAGTTTTCCATCACTCCAATGATCAAGTTGACCGCGCGCGTCAATTTTGACCACGCGAGCCGCGTGTCGTACTCTCATTGCTCATACATTGCACTCTCTACGTGCAGTTAATAATTATCGTTGAGTTTTTTCCTAATTAGAATTATTAATATGGTTGAAGGTGGACTTGTTTTTTTTTTTCAAGGGAAAACGGGAAATCCATCATGGACAAACGACAAGGTCTGCCCTTGCCGAATAGTGTGAGACTCCTACTCACTAAAACCCTATAAAATCCCCAACTTTTGAATGTTCAGTGCTCTGTCATGTACCTATGTGTGTGTATTACCGTGCACTGTTTGATGTAAATTAATGATCGAGACCCTTCAAATCATCAAACAGTACACGGCAATACACACACATACATGACAGAGCACTGAATATTCAAAAGTTGGAGTTTTTATAGGGCTTCAGTGAGTAGGAGTCTCACACTATTTGGCAAGGGCAGACCTTGTCGTTTGTCCATGATGGATTTCCCGTTTTCCCTTGAAAAAAAAACAAGTCCACCTTCAACCATATTATTAATTCTAATTAGAAAAAAATTCAACGGTAATTATTAACTGCACGTAGAGAGTGCAATGTACGAGCAATGAGAGTACGGCACGCGGCTCGCGCGGTCAAAATTGGCGCGCGCGGTCAACTTGATCGTTGGAGTGATGGAAAACTCTTCATTGTAGAAGGGTGTTGGAGAGCTCATTTTGTAGGTAACTTCAAGTACTTTGAAATAGCATTCAAGTAGTATTGAAAAAAACTTACCGGTTTCACGGTATTCGCGAAAAATGAAAAACTACCCTTCACTTTTGACCTTTGACCGGCAATTGTAATTGACCTAATTGACCTATGACCTCGATTTTATTATCATTGGATAGATAAATCAATTTCCTACAAATATGATCTCTTGGATTTGACTGTACTGGCAACATCAACGGAGATATAGAATTAAAACGAACTCACCCCCATATAGACCGGGTGTTGTATCTTCCCCCACTCCCTCGAATACGAAAACTCAGTTTTAGACTCAGGACATGCCCCCGAACACCCCCTCAAAATTTCAGCCATTAAGTATTTTTTTTTAGTAAAATATACCTTTTTACTGTACTATATTACTTTGTATCATTACCTGTTTTTTGCCCATGGATACAAAAAAGATTTATCAGATCAAAAAAAATATCTCAATGTCTTCTCATTGACAACTCAAGTTCTCAATATTCATAATTGCAATGTAAACAATTTGGATTTTCTATTTCCATAGCGCAGAATATAATTTGAGTTCATGAGTTATTACTAATTGTATATAGGTAATTATTAAATGAACAGTTGTGATTCATAAAAGTATTGCGAAGGTGCAAGACAATTTTTTTTCAATTTCATAAGGTTTATTATTGTTCACAAGATATTAAGTTATTGCATAATTTTATTCACTGTCTTATTCGGAACCATATTTTAGGAAGTGACTGCTTTGAACGATTTAAGACCATGCAAACTTGTATGCAACAATATCCAACTCTATACAATAAGGACATAGCAGATGATGATGATTTCAGTGGTTTAGAAGAACAGAAAGGAAGTGAGTCAAAAGTACCGTCAATTGCTCCAGATAATAAAGAACCAATAACACCAGGCAGTGTTGAGAAACCTTTACCTTCTGGTAAACTTAAAAATGTAGCTTAAGTATCACTAAAAATCAGTTCTTGATTGACAGTTTAAATTATCTTTGTTAATCAATTTCCTCAAATCCTTGCAGTTTGTAGAATATTTCTAATTCAGTTTATGCAATGAATTTATCAATGTTATTTTGTTGAATAAACTTCTGAATGAGTTATCTTTTTTTGTACATTGAAATATTCTATGTTACACTTTCATTGAACACTTTTTGTGTTCTATATATGTATCGGAAGAAAGTGAATGAGAGTTTCATTAGTGGATTATATCTAACATTAAAACTGAAAATTTACTATTATTTTCTTTCCTATTTCTAGAAATCTTAATAAGTGGTAATTAACATTCACTAGGTTCAGATAATTATTTTGGTTACTTTCAAATTATACTTAACAGGTGTTTTGAAAAGAATTAACAAATATTTGTAACAGCAAGTCGATTTGGGTATTGAAAATATCGACAGCCGAACTAGACCAGCGGTATTTTTCAACAGTGATACATGCATGCAATAAAGCTCAATTTTATGAAATCACCGATAACGAAAATTTGAGCTTTCCGCCTTAACATATATTCCACAAGTTTATGGATAAGGTATGTAGATAAAATTTTCCACTAGAAGCTCAAGACAAATAGATATGTTCTTTGGTTTCCTCAATAATATTCATCTTAACATAATTCAAAATAAACTTTATCGCATCGAGCTGCATTAGAAAAGCAGGTTTTCAAAACGCATCCAGTTTGAAAAATCAATTCATTCAATTATGATTTTTGTTCCAAATCCAAAAAAAAAATTGCGCCCTCTATCGTGTAAACAAGATTTATTTTCTCTCCTGCGGGGTCAATCCCCCAAGCAATTCGTACCAAAACCAATCCTATCTAATATATCATACGAAACTACCTACTCACAAACTTTCAATCCTATTGCTCCAAAATTACGCCCTTTAAACATGATTTATTTCTTCCCCTAGGGGTTCAACCCCCAACCAATTTGAACCAATCCCATCCAAGATATCTTTCGAAAATACCTACTTGCAACTCTATTACTCCAAAATTGCGACCTTTATCGTGTAAACAAGATTTATTTTCTCCCCCGAGGGGTAAACCCCCCAACCAATTCGAACCAAAAAAATCCCATTCAAGATATCATACAAAACTACCTAAATACAATTTTTCAACCCTATTGCTACAGAATTGCGCCTTCTGTGGTGAAAACAAGATTTATTTTCTCCCAGGGGGGTCAACCCCCAACCAATTCGAGCCGAAACCAATCCCATCCAAGATATCATACGAAACTACCTATTTACAATTTTTCAGCCCTATTGCTTCAAAATTGCGCCCTTTATCGTCTACACAAGATTTATTTTCCCCTCAGGGGGGTCAACCCCATAACCAGGCACGTATCCAGGGGAGGGGCCCGGGCCCACTCCGAAATGCCGAAATTTGAAAATTTTTTCCATGCGATATATGAATATTTTTCTTGCACAATAAACAATAATAGATTAAACGCCACGTACTGATTTGAGATTGATGTGTGATTCGCCTTACCCTGAATTTATTCAAATAAGTCCACATTTTTGAGTGATTTTCGTCTTTGAGCCCCCCCCGAAACGAATTTCTGGATACGGGCCTGCCCATAACCAATTCGAACCAAAACTAATCCCATCTAAGATATCATACGAAACTACCTATTTACAAACTTTCAACCCTATTGCTTCAAAAGTGCGCCCTCGTGTAAACGCTAAAATACATAAGCTTATACATACATATGAACATTATATGTATATAATTATATATATATATATATATATATATATATATATATATATATATATATATATATATATATATATATATATATATATATATATATATATATATATATATATATATATATATATATATATATATATATATATATATATATAAAAATTAATAATCATATATATATATATATATATATATATATATATATATATATATATATATATATATATATATATATATATATATATATATATATATATATATATATATATATATATTATATATATATACAGTGTGGAACAGCCAAATGGAATAAATTCGATAACGAATATAAATGAGAGCGTGTTGGGAAAAACGCTTGGACACGTCGATTTGTATTTTAAGATGCTCATTTTTTTCAAAAAAAAATAATTATATAGGGTGTGTCATGTGACAGTGGCCGATACCAACTTTCTTATTTTAAATACAACCCCCTGTATATTATTAGTTTTTTGGATTCTTCAGAAAATTCTAGACATAATTCATGTACAATGTCCCATACCTATCTTCAACTGTTTCGGAAATATTAAGTGTTTTCAGATGTATTACAAAAATTAACATTAAAAAAAGAAAATTATTTTAATTCACAAATTCGCTACATTACACTCAATACTTATTTCCTATTTAGCTCTTGATATTGAGAAAATAAGCAAAAACCATTAATGCGTTCCTTTTTACAGATATGAAAAAAATACAAAAACAGTTTTTTTTATTTTCGTATAAAACTCATAGCCTTAGCAACTTGTTGTCTGTCTGCATGACAGTAGTGATCAGTGTCAGTGCTATTGTCGTTTGAATTTCGTTAACTGTACGTAATAATATCAGAAAAATGGTTCATTTAACAGAAATGCACAAAATAACTATTCTACAAATGATTGGTTATGGAGATAACACACGGACACAAATGGAAGTTTCTCGCTTATTTCACGAAAAATTTCCAAATTTGCCGCCTATATCCCAAGGAACAATTAGCAAAATAGAAAAACAGTTTCGCGAGCTTGGTCATGTAAGAAAGACAAAAAAAGCAGTTGCCAAATAACTAAGCGATGATACGAAATTTGATGTTATGCTTGAGTTTCCAGAAAACCCACATAATTCTGGTCGAAAAGCAGCCTATCACTGTTCAACATTAGCCACACATCAATTTTTCGAATATTATAGGAAAGTAAAATGCATCCCTATAAAATGATGCCAACTCAGGAGCTAATGGAAGACGATTTCGACAGGAGAACGTATTTTTGTGAACAAATGATGGAAATGTTAGATAACAATATGATCCAATTAGAAGATGTTTTGTTTTCTGATGAGAGCACATTTACACTTCACGGTCATGTTAATCGTCAAAATTCCCGCTATTGGTCTAATGAGAATCCTCACTAGATGAGAGAGGAACATACGCAATATCCTGAAATAGTTAATGTTTGGGCAGGAATTATTAGAAATCATATCGTAGGTCCCTTTCTCATTGATGGCAACTTGAATGGAGATAAATATTTAGAACTGCTCTAAAATAATGTCGAGCCAACTTTGACAAACTTATATCCTGATCCAGCAAACCCACAAGTTCCTGCCAATATACTATGGTTTCAGCAAGATGGAGCACCGCCTTATTACCAAATCAATGTCCGGCAGTACCTGAACCAAAATTTTCCAAATCGGTGGATAGGGAGGCGCGGATCGATAGAATGGCCAGCACGATCTCCTGGATCTGACGCCATTAGACTTCTTTTTGTGGGGATATGTCAAAAGTATTGTATACCAAACTAATCCGCTCAACTTAGATGACTTAAAAAGACGAATCACGCTTGCGATTAGATCAGTCACGCCTGAGATGTTGGTATATTATATATATATATATAAATAATTTGCCGACATGTGTTGATTTGTTGGTAAAATTTACGGTAAGTATATGCTTAACAATTATGAATATTACTTAAGTAATTATGAATATTACTGATGGAGATCAGTCTATGGACCAGGGGTGCTCAAACGGTCGATCGCGGAAACTTTCAGAGTCGACGCGAGGTGCGTGGCAGCACAAAGACCTCCTTCCCCCTATACCGAGAACGTCGCAGCACAGTGTTTTGAATGCAAAATAAATCATATTCTTGCAAATTTATTTGTTTCTTTTTTAGTAACATTAAGTTTGTCGATCGCTTTTCACCTAAATATTTTGTGGTAGATCGCCAGCACTGTAAGTCTGAGCACCCCTGCTATAGACCAACAGAGACCTAATGCCGTGTATAAGAAAGTGAAGGAATGGTGTAGGTACTATAAATCAACTAACTTTGAACAGTACCAAAACAGAGGGTGTAATATTTCATAAAAAGCATCAGTAAAGTTAAAGAACCTCATGATAGATGATATACACGTGGATGTTTCTAATTCTACCAAATTATTGGGTGTCTACACATTGATCGCAACTTAAAATGGAAAATTCATGTAGACCACATAAACAAAAAATTAAATTTAATATTGTATACAATCAATGTATTGAAAAAATCTGTGGACACTGATACTATTAAAACAATATATTTTTCGAATTTTCAGGCAACTTTGTCATAATGCTATAATTTTTTGCGGATATCGCTCCTATGCTAATTGTCATTTATGAAACAAAAAATGGCCATCAGATATATGTTTAATTTACAATATAGACAGACATTCCGGAATGTATTTAAAGCGAATAACTTATTCACCCTAACTGGACTCTACATTTATCGGTGCTTTATATCCTTGAGTGAACATGATGAGCTGTACAAGGAGAAATATCTGAATAATAACATCACTAGACGAATAGAAGCATACATGTATCCGCTCCTTTTTCGGAGCCTGTCACAGAATAGTGCCTTATTGGGTGATATCAGAACAACAGTGGTCCAAGTCCATTTTACAAAGTTTTGATTAATTAAGATATTTGCGTTTATGTTTATAGGTAATTTCTTGTTATTTATTTCAAATTGGATTCATTAGATTCTTTTTGGTGATATATTAAATTTTATTTCTCTTATACTTCATGGATGATAAATACAAAAACACCTAACTAATCAATCAATTAAGAAAATAAAATGGACTTAGATCAGTGTTGCACTGAACGAATTCATATTAACGTGCATTGTTTAATCCAAGTCACAAGAATAAAACTGAATTTAGCTAAAATATTTTATGTTATTTATTTTACTTGCTCTGAAAACATTCTTTTACAATTTTACAGAAAATAAATTTGAATTGTAGAGTCACAAATTCAAATTTGTGTGTATTAGGATTGCACAGATGTTTTTAGACTGAAACAAGTAAGTAAAATAAAATATATATCAAGAAACAATATTAACATGAATATTTAAAAAACTAGCTAATCTATTTGTCGAATTGGTATTTGTTGTTGAACTCTTCATCACTCAACAACTGATTACCTACTCTAATCCTGACCATCTTGGAAGATAGTTCTTGTATTAATTTTAACAGGAAGATTTTCATGAAATTGATGAGAAATAGGTGGTATAAAAGGTAGAAGCTATTATTTTTCGTTCTTCTTTACTAAAGTTATGGCTCGTCGTTGCATGTACAGAGCCTCACGATTTACCGCTGCTAAAGATGTGAATTTCTTTACAACGCACTCTTCATTACCATAACATTTGAGACAATTTCTCTAAATAATGAAAAAAATGCTTGTCCACGTTTGAATTTGATGACTTGAATCATCAGTTAATTAACTGAATTTTTAGTCACATAGTCATATCCACTAATTGAAGCAATACGTGTCCTGACAGGAAAAATAGGACTTGAATCACCTTTGCTCTGAACATTTTCATTTTTAACCAGCATATACCAATCTAGTGGCATTTTAAAGGCAATTATTGAGGAGTGGACTTGGATCTTTGTTGCTCTGAAAAGGAACTGTATTGGGGGTACTGAATCGAGAATAAAACAGAAAATCAAAATTTTGGACTTGAACCACTGTTGTTCTGATGCACCCTATATGTCCATGAAATTGTACAATGCTCTTCCAAGGAAGTTTAAATGTAACAAAGGCAAACAATTTAGAAGGAAAGTATCTGTATACATCAAGTGCTGTGAGCCATACAGTTTGGAGGAATATTTTATGTATTGTAGGTTAAATAGGGATTGATTGTATATTTTAATGTGACATAATCTTCTCATAGTGATATCTGAAGAGAATAAACATTATTATTATTATAAATATATATATATATATATATATATATATATATATATATATATATATATATATTTTATTATTTATATATATATATTTATATATATTATGTTTATATATATATATATATATATATATATATATATATATATATATATATATGAATGAAATTGAGTTTTTGGTGCCAAGCATCATAAAAAGTCATGAAAGGAAAAGCTATCTTGGTCCTAGGTCCAACTTTGCTAATCGCACCCATTTTAATAAGCAGGTTTTGAAAGTGAAAACCTGCTGAAAGTAGCCCATCTAAATAACACAATTAGTTTTTTGAAGTAATTAACAGAATTATCTGAGTTCTAATCAATGGTCTAAATACTATATCAACTATAGAACATAATTTAGTTTTTGATTACAATTTAGAAATAAAATCGTCAATTTCATATCTTGGAAATGCAAATTCCTCATAATTCCTAAAAATTCATTCCATTAACTTACTAGGAAAATTTGAGATATTAAATTGTGTGGGAATTAATGTCATGGCCATTTCAATCCGACAAAACTTCCCATCTAAGCAAGCCATCGGAATTTGGCAGTCCCTATAAAGTTCCTTCAGGTAATATTACGTAGAAAGGGGAAGCAATGGTTTATTATTTCGTTTTTTCAATTCTATATAGTTTTTCATCTGAGCTAATTATCAAATTAATCAATATTCGAATTGCTTTATCAACACTAGAAGAAAAAATATAAATTTTCTGTTACTTTAACTTTATATTACTATATTAATTTTCATTCATGATTAAATAATAAATGCTTCAAGAGACATTTCAGTATGTGAATGTTACTAAAGTGACTCACTAGGCATGATATTAATTTAAATTTAATCGAAATATTTACTAGGTATTTCTTCGACAATTTTCAAAATATGGAAAAATTAAAAGTTTGTAGATCTTAATGAAGTATATAATGAAAAATAAGAACTTAAGAATACAATTCAATCACTAGAAGCAGTCTTATGGACATGCTCATAACCTGTTTTCAATAAATAATTGAATGCTTTATCATTTTTTAAACTTTCTACACAACTATCTTCTAACAAAATATCTATAGGTGGCAGCAACTGATCCGGCTCAACACCCATTGATAAGGCAATATCTGCAACTCTAAAGAACATTGTGTTTTGTAGTATCTCTAGTGGTGCATCCAAGTTTCCAAATTTCCATGTGTCTCGTAATAATGCATATCTCCATATTTTCAAAGACAAATCTTCTTTCAAATCTTCATCACTGATATAGCTCAAAAGATCTAAAGCTTTTTTGAATTCTAATTCAGTTGAGTCGACATACTCTGGACAAATATACAAATTGATTAGTTCCTGAACAGAAATTACAGGTGGATTCATCGTATTATATCCAAATTGCTGTAATACATAATCTGGGATTTCTTCTTGATAATTTATAAGTTCTAGCCTGGAATTTACTTTTTCTATGAAAGGTTCTGTTTCTCTTGTATTAGGTGCAGCTAACTTTGATAATTTTGCTAAACTGAACATTGTTTTTTGTTTTATGACAGAATCAATTTCGTTCTCAGAAAGGTTAGAGAGTGTGAGAGCCGCCTGAGAAAAATTTTTATCAAAAATTTGTTGCATCCATAACAATGTAGGATGTTGATTCAAAAAACCAGTTAATTTTTGAGCATTTTTAGAATCAAACTTACGACACCTGTCAATAAGTTTAGCCTCTTTATTTTCTTTCAAGTACCAATTGTATACATATTCTATGAATCCTTCACTCTGAAATCGACTCATGTATTCATCTAAACGATTTTGATTATCTGTAACTTCACATATTAGTATTAAGGATTCAAAGTCAAGAAACTTTTCAGCAAGTTGTGTAGCACCTTCCCATTCCTTTGCCTCAATCATTGGTTGAATGAGCTTATGTCTGTCAAGGCAAAACTGCTTGTAATGAAGATGTCCACGCTGAGTATTTCTAATGCTCTGGACATGACATTTTCTTCCATCCAAAATAATGTCAGTTAAAGCTAACAGTTGTTTACTTAACACACTTCGCAACTGTTTATCACTTGTGTATTTCAAACCATAATTGAAAGTTAAATTATGTTGTTCCCAAAGAGAATCTATGAGGCCATCTGAACCATTTGCACTAGTCCATGGCAAATAATCAGGTGCTAAGGCTAATGCTGCATCAGTCGGAGTAAAAATTTCTGCATTCGTTTTTCGGTACTGAAGTACTTCATTCAGAGTGGAGAGAATTATTTCATTACATTTTGTAATAACACTAGAAATTTCAGTTGGATTCATATCTGAATGTGCAATTTCATCACAATTATTCACCAATTCCTGAAGACCTTTGTGAATATTGGCAACTTTGGTGTAAAAAATATCTTGATTTGTGAGCCCAAATTCAGTATCTACTTCATTGCCTACAACTGCTTTATCAATAGCTTTCTCCAAGAACTGGAAGGTTTGTTGTGATTTCAGATTAATTGCTGCTATTACCTTTTCAGAAAGCTCGGCTAATACATTAACTGTAGCATTGGGCATTTCTCTGAGAGTGATTGCAGCTAATCGGTTCCATAAATTAGTTTCTCTAAGAAATTTGAAAAATAGGTTCAATGCTTTATGTTTATCCTCTAGTTGACTGATAATTTGCATTGAATAAGAACTGCCAATACCTAAATTCACTCCATTGCTCCAACGAGGATCACAAGCTGGGATGTCATTGATTATATCTATGCACATTGAGTATACAACATTATCTAGTACTCTATCAATTGTGAGACTAGCTTCCATTTCTAAAGGAAACAACTCATTTATTATATCTTGACAGGCACTTGTTTGATTCTTAACATGAAATATGAAAGCAGCTTTTACCTGACCTAAGGTATCTGTATATGCATTATATATTTCTAAAGGATCCAAATGATAGACAGATAAACTATTACTTGCAGTAACATCACTAACAGACTGATCTAAAGGAGTATTCAATCCGGACATACTGAGATTGAGATCAGCACCAAGATCATTACATGTTACGGAGACTAATCCATTATTTTTTGAAAAAAAAATGGGTGTATTCACACATATAGAACCTCCTAATATCAAATCTTGTGGAGAGCCAAATTCTAGGATGTCTAAATCTTCTTGAGCTTTAATCACTGCTATTCTCTTTTGGTTGAATAAATATGCACAGTTATTACACCATAAGAATCTATAAGATAAGGTATCTCCTGGATTATCTTCTCTATAAAGTCCTGTCATTTTCAAAATTTTAAATTCCTTTGCATTGATAGGTGAATGAGAGGTATCTATTTGAATACTTATAAGAGCGTAGTGAATTTGCGGAGAAAGTGGCATGTTTACTGCGGCAGCTAAAAGAATTAAATTTTCTTTATCATGCTGCAAGTCTAGAATCCAAGTGTCTATTTCTGTTTCCCCAATGCAATTTTCCCAAAAAACTGCATGGAAGTTATCTCTGACAAGTCTGCCTAGTTCTGCTACATACACAAGTTGTTCAGGTTCTCCTGGTGAAAGTTGCCATTTTTGCAGGGAATGTCCCGTTAACACAAAAACCGTCCAGGTTTTATCATTATTTGAAATATTATGAACACGTACTAATCTTGTTTCTACAGACTGTTCAGATGATATTGGCCCAAAAATAAGAGAGGACATCCTTTTGCTAATGCCACCTAACCATCCACTCGGAATTTTAAGAGGGTGGCAAGTTAAGATATGTCGTCCACCTACTGCCTTGGGCTGTACAAGTACAATTGAACATGTTGTTGTTGCTAAAATACACCCTAAGCCTTCTATATCCGTTAAACTATCACATTCCTGCCCTTGTAAATCTATACTTTGTTCAATTGAATCATCTTCATGTGATACAGCTGGCCAGTATCTAATCAAACCTTCAGGTGAAACTGCTATACAAGATGGAGTATTTGAGCCAACTGCCATAAATACTGTAACTAATTCTGCTCTATGTGAAAGATCACTCTGTGGTAATTGTAATTCATAACAAAAATTAGAGGCACCATGTTTTCTTTGTGGTGTTCCTGGTATCCCTTGTACATTTTGTCTGTATTGCCATATCAGCAATCTTCTTCCGCAAACTACCCAAGCATAACCATACTCAGATATACCTGCCGACACCACCGTTTTTCGATCTGCAAAAGTAAGGGCTTCAGTTATCAATACCGGCAATGGTTGACCGAATCGTTCTACAAAATTATGTTGTGTTTTGAATATCACTTGTACAGATTGAGTTGATTTGGCGGAAACGCTCCAACGCGATGACTTTCGAAACGGCGATGGTGCGAAGGACCTTTTTATAGATCGACTAAAAGGACTTTGGGTTAGAAACGATGGACTTTTCGTTAATGATGGACTCTGAAAACTTCTGTCCATTTTTATATTGATTCAGCTAAACTATTTATGTTTGAAAGCTCAAAACTCGTACCAATAGCAACTATCTATAATATAGTTTATACTTGAAACTTGAGCAGAAAATAGAGGTTAGATTAGGATTAGAGTGCCGGAGTTTGCATCCTACTTTTAAAGCAACGGTTTTTAACATTTGCCCAACTTCATATTCGAACTACTACTACATTTATTTCTGTTGAACTACAAAACAACCTACTTATGAATGAACCGTGAATTACGTCCAAATATATTTATATATCTTCACTAATAAACGCCTTCTAAAGAGTACATTATTATCTCCTCATATTCTTTCGATATCTGTAAAATAGAGATGCATGTCATAGTAAGACATATGTCTAAATATGGAAATATGGAATGAAAATTGCTGTTTACAGTATAACCAATTATAAACTGATATATATATATATATATATATATATATATATATATATATATATATATATATATATATATATATATATATATATATATATATATATATATATATATATATAATCCAATTAGCAAATCAATCAAATATTGAGAACATTTCACAGATTAGTGTCAAGCTTCGTGATTTTCGAAATTGTGTATCTGACTGTTTTCTTCAATTTTTTGTTTTAAACTGTAGATATATGAAAATCATTCGAATTTAAATATATATATATATATATATATATATATATATGTATATATATATATATATATATATATATATATATATATATATATATATATATATATATATATATATATATATATATATATATATATATATATATATATATATATATATCTAATATATAAAATTCTCGTGTCACGGTGTTAGAAGTTAAACTCCTCCGAAATGGCTCTACCGATTTTCATGAAATTTTGTGTGCATATTGGGTAGATCTGAGAATCGGCTAACATCTATTTTTCATCCCCCTAAATGTTAAGGGTGGTCCACCCCTTAATTTTAATTTTTTATTTTTCGGACAAAATGTTCTGTTCTATTTTTTTGTGAAACAGCATTCAAAAATACATACAACTCCAAATATTCAACCCTCTAAAATCAACCTCTATTTTTTATCTGTTAAACTCCTCCGAAATGTCTCGACCGATTCTCATGAAATTTTGTGTGCATATCGGTTATGTCTGAGAACCGGAAAAAATCATTTTTCATTTCCCTAAATGTTAAGGGTGGTCCCTTAATTTCTCATTTTTTATTCTTCAGACAAAATTTTCTGTTCTATTTTTTTATGATACAGCATTCAAAAATACATAAAACCTTTAATTTTCACCCCTCTACGATCAACTCCTATTTTTTATTTGTTAATTTTAAACTTCAATTTTTTTGACAAGATTTTTATTTTCATTTTGTCATGACTTGAATAGAAAATTCATATTACTCTCAATTTTTTACCCTTCTACGATTAGCCCCTATTTTTCCATCGCGCTTTTATTTTTTTTTATCTTACCTACTGATCCGCAATAGAGTTGCAAGATGACAATCGAATATAACAATTTTCGGTCTGAGAATAGGTCGTAATATATTTTTCATACCCCTAAGTAATTAGGGGTATTTTTATAAATTTTTTCGACAAAAGTTTTTTATAATTTTTTTATGATCTTGCATTGAAAAATACATACAAATCTAAATGTTCACCCTTCTATCAACAACCCATATTTTGTAATAGCCATTTTAATAATTAAAATAACGTTTGCTGGGTCAGATAGATTGTTAGATAGATAGAAATATAGATAACTATCTAGATAGATAGATAGTTAGATAGATAGAGATACATCGGCTGTAAGATGAATAGATAGAAAGTTAGATATATAAAAATAATTTGAATGGCAGAACAACGTTTGTCGGGTCAGATAGATTGATAGATAGATATGTAGATAGATAGATCGATAGATATAGATAGATAACTATCTAGATAGATAGATAGATAGATCGATAGATATAGATAGATAGATCGATAGATATAGATAGATAGATAGAAAGATAGATAACTACCTAGATAGATAAATAGATAGTTAGACAGGTAGATATACATCGGCAGATAGATAGATGAAAATAATTTATATGGCAGAACAATGTTTGCCGGCTCCGGTTGAAAACTTGAAAACATCGTCTGTCATTGCTAATTGATGACAAATATATCATTTTACAAATTTATTGAAACATGATTTATTTAAAACTATAATGAAAATCAAATTCAGTACAATTTAATATACTTAATAATTATGTTAATTGAGGATATTTACTTGTTTAAAACTAATAATATCATCTGATTATTTTCCTGCTGCTAACCATATTATATATTAGAAGAGCATTAACTGTCCTGTTTAAAACACATTGCGTGCCACCGTTGTAATCGAGAAAACAGTCCCAGAGGCCAAACCACATTTTAGTAATATTTATATGTATAAGCTAAAATAAATGTTTTTCTGACAGTTTTATGTTTTTTTTTGTAGTTTGGAGTTATTTTTTTGTAGTATTTCAGTGTCTCTCATATATGAGCGACGTGGCCCTGTCGAAAAAAATGCGCGACGTTTAAGTTGCTGGCCATATCTCTCAAATATGATCGACGCATGTTTTTCAGTGTTTTCTCTTTTGTTGCAGGTTTGACGATTGAAAACTGAACGGTTTGTGTTGCGTCGCAATAGGGATCGAATTTATCTGCTATATTTTTATGTTTGTGTATTTTCTATTATCCTATCAAAAAATTGTTTTCGGAGTATCAGACCCTACAGACAATTTCGTTCTCTTGTATATTTTAAAGTTTTATGTTTATCTATAGAATATTCCATTGTATCACCACTTTCATTACGGATTATAGAACCTATAGTCTAATACCTCTGTCACAAGAAAAAATTCGTCGTAGGTGTTCCTTGTGCTATGCGAAAATTCAGAAGGAATCAGGACGTACACTTGCAAAATCTAGAGCCAAATTGACTCACAATTATTGTGACAAGTGCCATGGACAGCCGCAAATGTATGCGTTATGTTTTAACGAAAAAAAATTAAGTTTTCCGCTACGTAAATCGTAGTTAAAAAAAATTTTTGCTTCGTTTTGTTAAGTTCTGAACACAAGAGTTTTCAAAATGAGTTTTGTGTTGATATTTTTTGTTAAGTTCTAAAAATAATCTTTTTCAGAATGAATTTTGTGTTTATATTTCGTAAAATAAATATGTTTTCTATTTTTTTTGTGTTAGATATATCCTTCCGATTTTGCTCAAACCAAGACGCATATTACTTTGCCTAGAGGCCATGCTCACGATTTTACATAAGAAATACACGGTAGCGGGTGTTATATTTCATATACATGGCCTAACAGTGAGAGATGTTGAGAGATGTGTGTCTCTCAAAAATGAGCGACGTGACCCTCTGCGACATTTAGGTTTCTCTCATATATGAGCGACGTGGCACGCAATGTGATATATCTCTTTGATGATATTTAATAGTCCATAGGATCTTAAATAAATTAATTCGATCAGAACATACCGTGTATAGCTCTCATGCTTGGAGTTATGCACCGATACACTTCTTGTAATTACTTGTCCTCTAGCTGTGAGGCTAATAAACGACCCGACTTCACCGCTTACCTTCATTCGCTCGAACATCGGAGGAAAGTTGCCGAGTTATTTTTTTTTTACAGATATTATCACGGCAGGTGTTCTCCACCCATTGTTTCCATTATTCCACCTGAAAAAAAAATCAGTCTAACCAGATCATCAATCTATCGGAAACCGTTTCTGAACCTGGCCAAACAATTGTAGAACGCTCTACCTCAGTATTTCCCAACCTTTTTAATACCATACCCCGCCAAAGCTTCTAAAAATTTTGAATGTCGCCTCATTTTACATATGCATAATTTTTAATATTAAAAATTTGTAATTATTCACTAAGTAACTTAATGGATGAAATGCAGGAAGAAATCATAAGAACGTTATTTATTAATAAAAATAATTCAAGTAAACAATATATTCAGGTATTGAAGTACAAAATTCATGAAATTGTTAGGCACTTGCTTTGATCGAATTAATAGATTTATAATTTAATTCAGTACTTTATTTCGAATAGGATAAATGTTTTCATCTTCCAAGTTTTCCCTTTCATCAATTTTGATTTCCCATCATATTATTACGAGCACCATCAGCAGCACAAAACGTCATATTTTTCATCTGTATTTAATCCGTATCGAAGTAACTTTTTAGTATAATATATATATATATATATATATATATATATATATATATATATATATATATATATATATATATATATATATATATATATATAATATATATATATATATATATATATATATATATATATATATATATATATATATGGAGAGAGAGAGAGAGAGCTAGTGCTGCCTTTTTATGGTTTTTTCAAAATAACATTTCTTCAGCAAAATCAGCATTATCAATGTATCTTACATATGCAAGCAATACAGCCTCGCTGTCTCTCAATGCTGATTCGTCCATTTGCACCAAAAAATGTATTGTTTCTAATTTTTCGATAAGTTGTATTTCAACATATTTCTTGCCAGCATCGGGACGCATTTACAGCTGACAGAAAGTAACTAGCCGTATGAAGCCCCGTCCACAAGATGTACATTGCTAACCTACAAGTAGATATGTAATGGAACTATAAGTAATGAGAGAACTATTTCTTTGTGAACATAGATTTTATTTTATAAATTAAAATTTACAACACTATATTATAACAATCTCAAATCAGTGCTAAAAGCTCTGGCCTCGAGATAACCTATTATAAAGATTTAACAATATACTTTTTTTTCCATTTCTTTTTTTACTATTAATTTACAGATGATTTAGGTATACTTGACAACTGATAGCAAAAATATTACATTTCATTTTATTTGTTTCTAGGAAAATTTTTAGGTTTTTAAGGAACTCATTTTAGTTTCTTATTAATCTTAGGTTTTCTGGTGAAGAATTATGAAGTTTAGACTCACATTGTATTGGGCTATTAAGACCTAGATTTATTCTATCGGAATCTACATATCAGGGGCGGATATTCAAAGGCAGCTAAGGAGGCTAAGTCTCCTCCTCAATAATATTCCATGTATCACTAATATATTATATTGAATAGTCAGCTTTCAGCATATTCATATTAACCAAAATCATATAATTTTATGCACCTACCTTCCTTTCAACGTACATTATATAATGGTATTTACATTTACTGCATTTCATTCATTTCTAGATTTGTGGCAACGCTGCAGAGGCTTAGAAAGGTATATTCTCAACGTTCATTATGCCTGCCACAGAAAAGCAAACAACGGTGCGAATACTGTCAATGAATACTTCATTGCAATAGAAAAGCAAAACACATGTAAATGGCAACACCGATGGATCCTGAGTCTCATACAATGTCGACCAATCACAACTATAGAATTTCGGGTAAAATCGAGTGAATTCGTTGGAAATTAATTTAATCGTAGTGTGATCGTAGTGACTAATGACCGACAACAGCTTGTTTACTTATATTGCTGTTTGGTTACTGAAGTTAATTTCAAAAATTTCAGTGGTGACTTAGTGGAATATTTGTTATCCCATAACTTTAGTGCACTAAGTTATGAGGATAAAGTTTTGATAAAAATATTACGACCTACCCCTGAATTAAACAATTTGGTGCAGCGTAACAGACAACAAAACCGCGGTTTTAATACAAGAAATTATGAAAGACATCCTTGCCTAACCGGATCACAGGTAAAAAATAAATTATTTTGTTGGCAGTGTTTACTTTTTACTAGGGAAAATGTCTCTGTTTGGGGCCGCTTAGGATTTGAGGATTTAATTCTATAGTTGAAAGTGAGGAATTTTTCAACGATAAAGTAACTTTAAATACCGCACGCGGATTAATATCTTACTTACAAGATAAGGAATCTATATATTTTTTAAACATCTTTAAATTAATTTTTGAACAAACAGAAATAGTTTTTCAAATCTTACAGCAAAAGTTTTCAGATGTAATTTACTCACGAAATCGGCTCAAGTTTCTTTTGGAAAAAATTTCAGAATTTCGTGCAGAAGTTTATTTTAAAAAACTATTTTCTGTATTTCAAACTACTGATGATACGATACAATTTAGCCCAAAACGAAAGAAATTCAGTTACGCAGATATGGAGCTTCACTATAAGCAAATATTTTATGAAATTTTGGATACTATTAGGGGTTAAATAGAAATAAGGTTCTCTGATTTGAAAGAACTGCATTTCTTCGACTTACTCAACGAAAATTTGTTTACCGGATTTTCGGCTAATTTTCCAGATAATCTTTTGAAAAATTTATGTCAAAAATACACTTTTTTTGATAAGGTGGCCATAAAAAGTGAACTGTGTGTTGTTTATAATGACAATGAAATTTTGGAGCAAAATGAAAATCATGTGATGACTATTAAATACATTTTAGATAATGATTTGAATCAAGATTTACCCCAAGTTTATAAACTCTTATGTCTAATTGTTTCTATCCCGGTGACATCGGCTTCCGTAGAGCGCTCGTTTTCCACTCTTAAGAGAATTAAAACTTATTTACGAAATTCAATGAGCCAGGATCGTTTGAAAAATATTAGTTTGTTGTCTATTGAAAAGGAATTGGTAAAACTTTTGGCGAAAGACAAAAAATTTTATGAGGATATTATAGATCATTTTGCTAACGTTAAAGATCGCAGAACCCCGCTAATCTTCAGAAATATATAATAACTTTTTATTTGCTCTCACCAGCTGTTAACAAATTCGTTAAGTAGGTAGGTAGGTACCTATTTTGTGAAAGAAAAAAAAAATTGATGAATAGATGAATTGATTAATTGGCTGAGGAGAGTTTTTGTGAATATTGTAAATAGGAGTTGTAGGTCTCAAGGTAGACACTCGAAAGTGAAAACAAATTAATAGCTTAGGGTGGTTGTTTTACTTTGATTTTCTTTAAATTATAAGGTGGTTGACCTTGTAATCCTAAAAATTTTCGCCTATGGTGTATTTTTTAACACCTCTTGTAGCCTCCTTAAACCAAAACCTCACGAGCCGCCACTGCTACATACACATTATTACTGTTTCGCGTATTATGACTATGTATTTCGTTGGGAAATGTTATATTTGTATTACTGCTTTGTTTTTGGAAAATTATTTTATGCATAAGTTTCCTTGCTCAAGCATCAATACTTTGTCCAACCTTCAGAGGTGTAGATCACTGTATAGGGTATCTGCACTTGTAAGTATATTATAATTGCATAAATCTTTTAAGACCCTATTCTTTAGAATTTTAATATCATTCAATCTAGTCGTACATAAGGTACACAGGCATTTATTAATGAATTTCATATTAAAAAAAGCATAGAAGAGTCTTTCAGTAGTTATTGGACTTTGAGCTTAATTATATTTCCACATACTAATTGTAGTATATAGATAAACTATGATAACAGTTATTCAATACTATCCATTTACCATTATTAACTATGTTGTGAAAATTGATTGAGTTGGCTGAATACATCGCAAAGCCAGACCATTGAAAAAAATATTATTATTAATATTAATATGTTTCTATGGCGTAAGTAGCAGTTAGGTTATGTAGTTTTGACAACTAAGTTGGTACTTCCTGATTAATCCAAATCTATGAACAAGAACAGTAGAGTTGACTTTTAATCACCTTGTTCACGTCAGTGTAAAGCGTTTTATTGTGAAAGAGTTGAATTATTTTTATGCCGTAGTGTATTCGTTATATCTGTAGTGTTCTTCGTTAGCAGTGACTAATAAGAACATATTTGAAAATGGAAACAAAACAGAAAGGAGCAAATAAGGATAAACGCAGGTTAGTTTCGAAGTATTTCATCACTCAGAAAAACAACACATTTTACGTTTTTCTCTTACTTTCACTTCCCGAGATGTTGTTAAACAAATTCATTTTCTGGTCCTCCGAATGAGAATTGGGTATGTTATACCATAAATGAGGATTTCGATGTCGTTTTATTTAATTGTTATTAATCAAAATCAGTTGAATGTTATGGATGATCAATTGCCCATTTGACTAACATGTTTTGTGTTGAGGTAACCTACTTTTTGTCATTGTTGACTATCTTCCACTTTCATAACAAATAGCGTGCATGCCAAATATTTTTAATTTTACTTTTATTTTTAGTAAAATTTTAAGATACCTGTTGACTCTCAGGCCCGTATGGCTATCACCTAAATAGCAACTATGGCTTTCGTATCTTGAATAGAGTTGTGCTTCGAAGTGTACCTATGTCTGGTATACCGTATGTTGTTCAGTTTTATTTAGAACAATTTTTTGTAGCATTATATTTTTCCAAATTTTGTCAACTATTCATTGTATAATTATTGTGGCATTGGCAGGGAAATTAATTTCAAAAAAAAACTCCAGAAGTTAGAAACGACCACCATAAACAGTAGTGTATACTAGGATGAAACATTAGATATAAATCTGATGAGAATTTAGGAGTTTCAAAACAATGTAAGTAATGTAAGTTTGTCAATTTAATGTAAGCAATGCTATAAAGAAATGAAGGATACCCAAATATTGTTACTATTCAATTTTTTAAATATACTCGTAATATAGAGGGAGATATAATATTTGGGAAATTGCATTATATATAGTAAAATCCCATTGACATCATCTCCTGATGTTCATCTATTCATACTGTATATGCAATATAATGATAATAATATATAATGTAAGTGCATATTTGAGAATGTAAATGTTTCTTTGTTGAATAGATATATAAGATCGGGTTATGTATCTTGTAGTGCTAAAAATTTGGGAATTCTGCTTCATGATTTCGAACATTACTGCTTGCTTCTGTAGTAAAATATTAGTGGCAATATTTCACAAAATAAGTCTCTCTAAGGGAAATTGTTTCTAAAATGACAATTCTGTTGATGCTTCAAATTTTTATTCCACGATGGTTCTCCTTCAATTCTCAATATGTATGAATAACAAACTGAGAAACACATTAGTACTTAATTACTCAAATATTCATTATAAATTGCCGAAACTTTCTACTGAGACAAAGGTAATTTGTAGATGTGAACATTGTTTTCAATAGCAGGAGGAAAAACCTCCTGAATCTGAGTGCATTATACTTTTGAGGCAAGTGACAATTTTTATAGCAGAAGCTGATGTAAAGTACTTTAAATAATAAGGAAAATAGATGGAACAGGTATTTAGAGTGCCTTAATGCCAATTTCACAGAACTGATGTATTTCAACAACTAAAAAAGTCTTCTCAGGTTTATTAAAAGATTCAAGATAAAATATTCTTAATCCTTGTTGAATTTGCTTCTAACAATACAAGTGAAGATGTAAACAACTAGTTCTTCATTCAAACCGCTTTTCGTTATAAATTTCTTCAAAAACTCACAACCTAAGCTTGTTCATTTTCATGCATAATAAATAATGAGTACTCCTAAAATACGTGATACTAGAGTAGTGTACTATTAAATCTTATATGAGTAGTTATTTCCTGAAAAATTCATTGTCCCATACTTACTCCATAATTCCTTTGTAATTGCCCTATATCTACTTATAATGTTTTCTAATATTTTTTATAGTTAACTTTCACCCGGCGGAATATCATTTCCTGGATTATGCAAACATGCTTCCCTTAAGGGGTCGTCAAATATGGCTTCATATTCTTCAAACATGCTTCCCTTAAGGGGTCGTCAAATATGGCCTCATATTCTTACATGTTTCTCTGTTATAATTATTGTAATACCCGCCCTATTTCTCAATTTCTATTAGCATCTGTGTTTTCTTGAATTTATTTTTTCTAAATAAAATAAGTCTGAAATTCAAGAAACATTTAGCTACTCTTTTCATAAACCATAGGTATCTCGCCTTTGTGTCAAATTTTGAAATAGATTTCAGTATTAAGTATTTATGAAGATTTATTATTATTATTAAGACTTTTTTATAAGTTATATCTTGTATTTGTGTGAAATATATTTGTACTTATTTGAAATGTATTTAAGTAATTAGGCTTTATGAAGATTGCTCTGTTGTAAAAAGATCTCAGATTCATACCTAACTCTTTGCTTCGAATAATGAATGAGGATACATCAATCCCGAACTGAATTTATTTTAGCAAACCTTGGAGTATGTTTTCTTTAAAAAATTTCCCATTCGTTTATGGAAAATTTGAATAAACCAATCACAACTCCATCTTTAATAAGCATAATAGCCGACGTTGCAATTAGTCCAATTCACATAAACAAGATAACCTTTTGCTTGATCCGCGATAAAATTATAATTTTGGTCGAAAAGGAAAATTATCTTGGGCAAATGCTTTTCTCATTCTCTATAATATAAACCGTTATAAGTCGTATTTTCCCCGAAAATGAAAGACTACCGCACTGTATCGAAAAGTTAATGCGGGAGTAGTTTTTATTTCCGTATTAGTGCTCCTAGAGTCCAAGGGTCGGCAACTCTTATGGAGTTAAGAGCCCTTTTTTCCCGATGTGTTAAATTATTTTTTTAAAGCGCCAAATAAAAATATATAGGTACATCGTTAATTTATATTAGAATTAATAATATAATCGTTATCTGCTGTGTAACATGTACCTATTTATGTTGAGGTGTTCGCGGTATTATTATATTTGTTGGGCATTTACAATATTACTTACAATATGTACTATTAAACTATTCAAGAGCCGAAAGTATATAATATATATATATATATATATATATATATATATATATATATATATATATATATATATATATATATATATATATATATATACAGGGTGATTCATTAAGGGTGGCGACCGGCCGTATCTCGGAAACCGTATGTCCTAGAATTGTGGAAAAAAATTCTTATATGAAAATCTGCCCTAAAAAATTGATTAAAAATGTTTTTGAGTCCATAGTTCTACAACTTTTGTTAAAGTCATTTTTCTGTATTACCTATTCTAAAATGGTGGGGGAAATTCTCTTTCTTTGACATAAAAAAGACTATAACTCCATAATGCATGAACCGATTTTCGAAAACATAGACTCTATGCAAAAAGTATTGAATATAGACTTCAGTAATAAATAACAAAAACACTTTTAATTTTCCAATCGGCAACTAGAGGGCGTTATCTAACACCTAGCTCTATTTATGATTTTTTTTGAGAAATTTCAAATGCAATGCTATAAATCTAACTAGCTAACAAAAAGCCGAATTTGATGACTTATTGACCTGTCAAAACCGCGAACCTACATCTCTTTTCATTCCAAAGATATTGGCATTTTTTTATGAGTGTTGGTGATTGTTGGCTCGCCCTGTAAGGTGGAAGAGAAATTGTGTTTCTAAAATTGTAAACAAATTACAAGTAGAAACGCATCATGAAAATATTTACTAACATTACATAATGAAACAAAACTAGTCCGGTCAAATTAGACCAAAAAATAGGAGTGAAGTTACAAAAATTCGCACCCAGCTGAAAATTAGTAGGATTGTTCAAAACATCATTTTAAATGAAATCTAAAAAGTCCTCATCGATCCGATACGTGCAAAAAATTTACTCGGGGACGAATGTCACAAAAACGGTTTTTTTTGCGATTTTCAGCAAAGCATTAAGTTTTATCATGGAATTAGTCTAGACAAAAATTGTAGATCACCTAATTATCTATAAAAAATGTTATAAATAAATAAATTTTTTCTTCAGAGCCACCGTTTTTGAGATCAACGATTCAGAAAGTTGAAAGAAAAAAACACTAGCTCAAAGGTGGCGTTGAAACGTGCATATTATGATGATTACAACTCTTTCAACTTTTTGAATCGTTATATCTCAAAAACAGCGACTCTAAGAAAAAGTATTTTGAAATTTTTTATAGATAATTATCTGATCCACAATTTTTGTCTGGGCTAATTTCATGCTGTTGTGAAATAATATGATAAGGTTGCATTTTATAATCCCTTAATATTCTTTGCACCAAAGAATAATTCAATCCTAGATCTCCTGCAATTTTTGGAATAATCAAATGGGGTTCAGACTTAACTAACGCCAATACGTTAATAACATTTTCTTCATTGCGACTTCTACGTATCCTATTTCTTAATGCGACAGGTTGAACATTGCCGGTTTCTCGCAATCTTTGTGCCAATCTTTTGAATAATTTCCGAGAATGACACCGTCTTTCAGGATATCGTATTGCATACTCCCTTTCAGCAATTAATTCATTTTGTAGACTTTCAAAATATACACTGACCATATCATATGCCTCTTCATTTAAATAAAAAGGCATTATAAAAGAGTTAGTTTGCAAACAGTCAGAATAAATTTGACAGCAATAAAAACTTAAAAGTCAACAATCATAAAACATTAGTGTCATTTCCATAGGTAACTTGCTGACTTTTGAAACATCTATCTCTCAACAGTTTAACATCATTCGTAATATTGCAGCTCGTCCATGAACATAAAACTATAAGAGACCGTTTGAGAGATTTGGGATTGAATTTTTACCCGAAAATTTTTATTCGAAATAGTTCAAAGCAAATACTGGCAAGCATTTTGAGTATTTAAAATAATGAGATAATGGTTGCGTTTTGTAAATTTCTGTTATAAGTAGCTCCCTTAGTTTTGTTTCATTATGTAATGATAATAAATATTTTTGTGATGCGTTTCTACTTGTTATTTTATTTTCAAAACAATTTTAGCAACATAATTTCTCTTCCACCTTACAGGGCGAGTCAACAATCATCAACTCTCATCAAAAAATGCCAATATCTTTGGAATGAAAAGAGATATCAGTTCGCGGTTTTGACAGGTCTATAAGTCATCAAATTTGGCTTTTTGTTAGCTAGTAAGATTTATAGCATTGCATTTGAAATTTCTCAAAAAAAATCATAAATAGAGCTAGGTGTTAGATAACGCGCTCTAGTTGCCGATTGGAAAATTAAAAGTGTTTTTGTTATTTCTTACTGAAATCTACATTCAATACTCTTTGCATAGAGTCTATGTTTTCGAAAATCGGTTCATGCATTATGGAGTTCCAGTCTTTTTTATCTCAAAGAAAGAGAACTTCCCCCACTATTTCAGAATAGGTAATACAGAAAAATGACTTCAACAAAAGTTGTAGAATTAGGACAGTAGTTTCTAAAGTTGTTATCTTTTACCAGCCTAAATTGGGGAATATTCCGTAAAAAATCCAATTATATTTTATAAGTGGTAGATTGCGCCACCTAGCGGAAAACTATGGACTCAAAAATATTTTTAATCATTTTTTTAGGGTAGATTTTCATATAAGAATTTTTCCCCCAAATTCTAGGACATACGGTTTCCGAGATACGGCCGGTCGCCACCCTTAATGAATCACCCTGTATATATATATATATATATATATATATATATATATATATATATATATATATATATATATATATATATATATATATATATATATATATATATATAATATATAAAATTCTCGTGTCACGGTGTTAGAAGTTAAACTCCTCCGAAATAGCTCGACCGATTCGGATGAAATTTTGTGTGCATATCGGGTAGGTCTGAGAATCGGCTAACATCCATTTTTCATCCCCCTAAATGTTAAGGGTGGTCCAACCCTTGATTTTTAATTTGTATTTTCCAGACAAAATTTTCTATTCTATTTTTTGTATGATACAACATTCAAAAATACATAAAACCCTAAATTTTCATCCCTCTACGATCAACCCCTATTTTTTATTTGTTAAATTCCTCGGAAATGGCTCGACCGATTCTGATGAAATTTTGTGAGCATATCGTGTAGGTCTGAGAATCGGCCAACATCTATTTTTCATCCCCCTAAATTTTAAGGGTGGTCCAACCCTTATTTTTTATTTTTTATTTTTCAGACAAAATTTTCTGTTCTATCATTTATATGATACAAAATTCAAAAATACATATAACTCTGAATTTTCACCCCTTTACGATCAACCCCTATTTTTTATTTGTTTAATTCCTTAGAGATGGCTCGACCGATTCTCATGAAATTTCTTTTGCATATTGTAAGTTCTGAGAATTGGACATCTATTTTTCATCCCCCTGAATAATGAGGGTGGTCCACCCCTTGATTTTTTTTTCAGACAAAATTTTCTGTTCTATTTGTTTTTATGATACAGCATTCAAAAATACATACAACCCTTAATTTTTAACCCTCTACGATCGACTATTTTTTAGTTGTTAATTATAAACAAAAACAATTGTTTTGGCAATTTTCTTATTTTTATTTTGTCATGACTAAAATAAATGAATAAAAAAATTTATATAACTCTCAATTTTTTACCCTCCCAAGATCGACACCTATTTTTCCATCGCGATTTTCATTTAGTAAAATTTTATTCACAGATCCGCAATAGGGTTGCAAGATGGCAATCGAAAATAACAATAGTCGGTCTGAGAATAGGTCGTAATATATTTTTCATACCCCTAAGTGATTAGGGTGGTTCTCCAAAAACATTTTTATAAATTTTTTGGACAAAATTTTTTATTTTTATTTTTTTATGATGTTGCATTAAATAATACATACAACTCTAAATTTTCACCCTTCTATCAACAACCCATATTTTTTAATAGCTATTTTAATAATTTAAACAACGTTTGCCAGGTCAGATAGATTGATCGGTAGATATATTGATAGATAGATAGTTAGATAGATAACTATCTAGATAAATTGAGATAAATCGGCAGATAGATGAATAGATAGAAAGATAGATAGATGAAAATAATTTATATGGCAGAACGACGTTTGCCGGGTCAGACAGATTGATAGATAGAAATGTAGATAGATAGATAGAATGATAGATAGAAAAAAATAATTTATATGGCAGAACAACGTTTGCCGGGTCAGCTAGTATATATATATATATATATATATATATATATATATATATATATATATATATATATATATATATATATATATATATATATATATATATATATATATATATATATATATATATATATATATATATATTATATATATATATATATATATATATATAATTTATATATATATATATATATATATATATTATATATATATATATATATATATATATATATATATATATATATATATTATATATATATATATATATATATATAATATATATATATATATATATATATATATATATATATATATATATATATATATATATATATATATATTTTTTTAGGATTTCAAGGTCAACTGCCTTATAATTTAAAGAAAATCAAAGTAAAACAAGCACCCTAAAATATTAAATAGGTACCTATTCGAGGAATTAATCAATTGTTGCCCAGCAAGAACCAACGGGGAGGTGAGACTTTTTTCTTGCCAGAAATAAAATAGGCCCCTCTCCCAAAAATAGATTAAAATAAAATTCTTGTCATAAAAGTTAAACAAAACTTAATAAAATAACAACAAAATAAAATAATAAAATATACATTTAGACCTAAACAAAAAAATTTAAATAAATTCTTTGGTATAGACATCTATTTTTTATAGATATAATAAAAACATTGTCTTTTTGATAATAAAATTCATCTATTTCATGAATTTTATACTTTATATATATATATATATATATATATATATATATATATATATATATATATATATATATATATATATATATATATATATATATATATATATATTTATATATATATATATATATATATATATATATATATATATATATATATATATATATATATATATATATAGATATATATATATATATATATATATATATATATATATATATATATATATATATATATATATATATATATATATATATATATATATATATATATATTAATATTATGTTTTTTCCGGTACGTATTTGCATCTCCAGAGGCTCCCATTGAACCGAATCAGCTGAAATTTGGTATCTCGGATGTTTCTTGGGGACAACAAAACTGTCGAAATGTTGGTAGATTCAGTGAAAATTTTGGCATTTTCAGACATCGTGCAAGTGATCGGCGGGGAGTTGCGGGAATGATAATATTTTAGGCTGTTGGTAAAAGATGTGGAAATTAATTATCTACACCTTGTCCGAAATGCTGCCTCCTTGGGCTCTTAGGAGGGTGAAACGTACGATTTTTAGAGGGTGTTTGCACTCCCAAACACCCACCACACCCACCAAATTGAGTTAGAGGTTGAAAATTAAGTTGATACTAAGGAAAACTTTTTTTCTCATCGACGCTATTTTTATGTAGAGATTTCCTGTTTTTTCGTTGTGTGACATTTTTGCATCTCTACAGTTTCTTCAGATGAGTAATAAAACATAGAAATGGGAAATACAAATGGAGATGGGGAAACCTAAACGTTATCTATTGGCTGGTAGATATTTACATTGTCGTCATGGATTTTCAGCATTTTATTGGAACGAAGTTCCTTACGGCAGGCTTGGAGGAGATATGCGTCTATTCTTTACATTGCGTTGACGACCGAGTGGTCTAAGTACTGCGCCCTGGTGTGCCGTATTTCTGGGTTCGAATCCCAGAGGTTACTCCTGGCCTTTTAATTTTTTTTATTTACGATCTCGTAAGAGCTCTTAGCCCCACATTTTAATATTAATTATTTCAACTTGGATCACTATAAGTTATTACTTCTGTCGTGCGCCCCGACACGCACATGTTTCGTTTTCGCAGATTGTGGTCCTTCTATATTATCCGAAGGAACTTCGTTCCTACCTGGTGTATATATATATATATATATATATATATATATATATATATATATATATATATATATATATATATATATATATATATATATATATAAAAGGTTATATTGGGCACTCGGCAAAAGGAGGCTAGATTTAAATCAAACAACCATTGGTCATGAACATCTATATTTCGGTCCTTAGTTTGGGACCTTCATCAGGATGCTGGAAGTCAAAGAACTCACATAGTAACACAAAAAAATCAACCAAAATGTAAGCAGTGGAAAAGCCACACAAAACCACAATTGTAAAGTTACTTACATGTGACAAGTTGTGAAAATAGAGCGGCGAAAAACGAATGACACAGAGGGAGCATTCAAAAGTTATTTAAAAACAAACAAAGGCATAATGATGACTAGTATAAAAGGAGATATTAAATCTCTGGAACATAATAATCAACTAAAAATTAATATCAAAAAGACCGGCTTAAACATGGCCAAGTCAGGTTATGCAGTAATTGACAACTAATGAAAAAGGACAGTCTTGACAGACCGACCACAGAAAAGCGAGAAAAAGAATAAACCACAAAATCAGTGGTGACAACAAATGAAAATCTAACTAAAATTCAAAACATAATAAAATTATACTGAGACTGAGCTGAAATTTAGATTGGCAGAGCCCTTATTAATGGAAAGAAGGTAACTGTAAATATTGCTAAGACTTTTAATGTCAGATCTCTTGTTGACGGCATTGTCATACTCGTTGATGTAGCACATCTCCAAAAACAATCTCTTGTTACAATTGGATTCAAATGACAAAACTCGAGTGTTCGGAAAATCAAAACTATGCAAAAAGTTCTTCGCGTGCAAAGCCAAGGCACACCTATCAGGATGGAGACGAATATCACTTTTATGTAAACTGATTCTTCTGTTTAGGGACTGAGAAGTCTGGCCAATATAAACATTGGAACAATCCGAGCATGGAACAGAGTAGACACAATCCGACCTGGACATAAGGGGAACCCTATCCTTGAGATTGGTAAAAACACACCTATTTGTAACAACATTGTACTTGGCAATCTTGACATTTTCCACGGAGGCAAAAATGTGCAATAACTTACTCGTCAAACCATTTAGTGACGGCAACGAACCGAATTTAAACCTAGTAACCGGTGAACCAGGAACAACTGCTGAGGCAGGATGTGCGGCCGTCGTCTCCACCTTTTATAAGTTAGAAGTTACGGCAATACTCCTTGTATTAATCATTTCAGATGGGTTTATATATATATATATATATATATATATATATATATATATATATATATATATATATATATATATATATATATACACGTTTCTTATAATAATTCGCTGACTCATATTTTGTGGAAATTAGTGAGTACTAGTATTCCAAGGGACTACTGAGAACTGCTGCGATAGATGTCGCTATTGGTTGAACTCTGAATTTCCACAGTCATAATTCTTCTGAAAACTCGAACAAAATCTCGATTATCCAAAAAAATTAAAAAAATTAGTTAAATTGCTATACACTATCTCTTATGTCTTATAAGATAAAATCATTCTCAATTCGTGTTTTATAAACAAACTATGATATCTAACGCGCTAATGATACATAGAAAATATATTAATTTCAGTTCCAGTAATCGACATTTGATGTTATTAACTAATGGTCTTTTAATGTGGCCACCGATTGCATGCATTCACGTATTTTCCACAACAAACAGATATACTTATATATATATATATATATATATATATATATATATATATATATAATAAAAATCGACGGGATTCACTCGCCGGTTTACGAACACACGTATTTATTCTTTTCATTTGCAATATACTGTATATATATATATATATATATATATATATATATATATATATATATATATATATATATATATACATATATATATGAATATATATATATATATTATTATATATATAATATATATATATATATATATATATATATATATATATATATATATATATATTATATATATATATATATATATTATATATATATATATATAGTATATATATATATATTATATATATATATATATATATATATATATATATATATAATTATGTATATATATATATATATATATATATATACAGTATGTTGCAAATGAAAGGAATAAATTCGTTAGTTCGTAAACCGGCGACTGAAACCCGTCGATTTTTATTTCAAAACGGGCTATTCGTAAGGATACGTTTTTTTTTGACGTCGTCTATGCGAGCGTGATAACGTCATCGCTAAAATTTTTAAATGGAAATGTGGGTGTTGTAATACATTATTTGAAAGGTCTCTTAAATACCTATTTAGCCATATTAATATGTACAGTAATTGATTTTTGTATTTGTTTAAAAAATTAATAAAATTTTATTATTACAATAAATATTTAATATGTATTACTCATTAAATACAACGAAACCTCAATGAAGTGCTCAAATTGTTTACCTTCAGCTAAAATACAATGAGAATGACGTGCCGCGAACTCTTCTCGAACCTTCTCTATAACTTCCGGAGTTATTTGTGCAACTTCAATACGTATCCTTTCTTTGAGTTCATTGATATTTTGTGGTTTATTTTGGTACACTTTGCTTTTCAAGTATCCCCATAAAAAGAAATCAAGAGGAGTCACATCAGTTGACCTAGGCGGCCATTCTATTGTTCCTCTTCGACCTATCCACCGATTTGGAAAGACGTTGTTCAAATAGTTGCGCACCAAGACAGCATAGTGTGGAGGCGCACCATCTTGCTGCAGCCATAAATCATTTCTGTTTGGAAACAGCCGGTTCAATTCGGGTAGCAAGAAGTTTTGAAGAAATTCTAAATATCGAGGACCTGTTAAGGTTTCTTCGAAAAAGTATGGTCCAATAATTCTATTATCTATTATTCCCGCCCAAACATCAACTTTCTCTTGGTATTGAGTACGGTACTATTGCATCCAGTGTGGATTGTCCGTAGCCCAGTACCGATTAGTTTGACATGACCGTTTAGTAGAAATGTAGCTTCATCCGAGAAAAGAACCTGTTTTAAAAACATCGGATCTCTGTTATTTTGTTAAATAAATAAAATAAAAATAAAAATACGTTTATTATTAAATCTGAGATAATACAATAAAATATAGACATGAAAACAAAGTAGTACAACCAATAAACGTAAGTAGAAATTCCACAGAAGAAATATTATCAAAATATCCCTTGTGCGTGGTGAGATGTAGTTTAGATTACAACACAAACATAAACATACAATACAACTATAATAGACTAAGATAATCCATATATTACAATGGTATAATGATTCAAGATAACTTACAATCTTAGAGAATAGTGAGCACAATGATTGATTAATTTGTCCTCTATCATGTTACATCTCACATTTATATGACCCACGTCCCACATACATGCATATATATGCATATACGTCTCACACATGACACATTCACATCACTTATCCGATGAGAAGCAAAACTGGATATTCGATCTTTCAATATTTACTTCTGGTTTATCAAGTCATGGATCGTTTTTCTTGTTTGACCATTCAGCCAGTTCCTCAAGCAGCGCTTGAAATGGGCTTGGCTTTTACTCTTCCGAACTTCTTCCGGCACAAGATTGTAGATTCTTGGTGCCAGATATGATAACGATCTACATCCTATGGACTTGTTTCTTCTTGGGAGAAAATAGTTTGATATATTCCTTGTTCCATATGGATGAGAAATTTTTTTCAATCTAATTTTTTGTTTGAATACATTGAGTGCAGCTTTCCAAAAATACAGTTGTCTAGCATCCAAGACTCCACTTGACTGGAAGATCATATCACTGGAATATACACGGTTTTTATTGTACACAATCTTGAGAATCCATTTCTGAATCACATCCAAGTTCTTGTAGTACGCATCACATACACCCCCCCATCCCAGTAAACCATAGCCGATTTGAGACTGAACAAGAGAAAAGTATAATATTTTCAGTTGTTGTGTATCGAGAAAGCCCCTCAAATACCGAAACCTCCATAAAAATCCTCTGATTTTATTGACAACATTTTTAATTTGTAGATCCCATTTTAAATGCTGATCAATTATTATTCCTAAGTAGGTAATCTGCTTAGCCTCCGGAATGAATGCCTCCCCAATTTTTAACGCACCAAGATCAGGTAAAGAATTTACATATGATGCGAAGGAAATGTATTTTGTTTTAGTATAATTCATTGTCAATGTGTTAAATTTAAACCACTTATTGATTCGCTCCATTTCTTTTTCTGTTACCTCCTTCAATTTTTCCCAACTGCTTTCCCTGTATATACCTGCTGTGTCATCAGCAAAACTTATAATTCTACCTCTCAGGTCAAGTTCAAGAAGTCCATTTATATATACAGAGAATAACAGTGGTCCAATCACTGTACCCTGGGGGACTCCGTATGTTACAGGCATCGGAGAACTCATGGTGTCGTTTATCTGAACGTATTGGACTCTGTTTTCCAGATATGATCTCAGTAGACCATACACCTTGCCTCTGAGACCATATAGCTTCAGTTTTCTCAACAATGTCTCATGACAAACCGTGTCAAATGCTTTGGCGAGAACGATAAATACACATAAAGTGGGTATTTTCTCGTCCAAGCCCCTATAAATGCAATCAGTCAGATCACATATTGCATCCTCATAATCCATCATAATTTCACAAAACTCAATTCGTTTATCAAAATCATCTTCCATAAGCTCTTGTACTAAACTTACTTTGTAGAGATGCCACTTTTCCTTCTTTAGCTTTCTAAGAACTGTTGAATGGTCCATGTCATTATCTAATGCTACTTGCCGTGAACTGGTATGGGGATTATCTTGAAAGGCTAACAGAACATTAAGTTGTTTGTTTTCTGATATTGATTTTCTACTACCTTTAAAGAAGGTCTTTGACATGACCCGTTTCTCTGAATTTCTTCTCAATTTTGCTTATTGTGGATTATGAAATTGGTTCTCGGTTGGGGTATTTATTATTAAATAACGTACATACTTCTTTCTGCGTACGTGCTTTATCTCCGAATAATTGATCTACTGAAATAGCGCCTTCTATCTTTTCTGATATAAGGGTTGCAGAATCTGTGTTCACTTGTTTGAATACGAAGTTGTACTAGAGTAGAACATCAGTACTTGCTTATGTGGGAATAAAAATTTAGTGTCTGTGTAAATACGTCATTTTTATACGAAATTTTCTCATTTGGTAGTCTGTTCATACGTTTCAGTTTATAAGGTAAATAATAGGGGATCGGACAAATTTTCAGAAAGTGTTTTAAATTAATCTTTATGGATACTTATCCCCATAAAAAATGAAATTTTATTTATTTATAGCCTTTTAGGTACTCAAAATCATGTTTTAATATTGTTTGTTTAAAAATCCCGCCAAAACGCCACTTTATGTCGTCTGAGAGCGCGTGACGTCATTTGTGTTTTAATAACTCGTAAGCTGAAAGCTCATAAGCATAAGTTCGTGAGAATTTTCGTTTCGTGAATTCTTGATTTGTTGTTATGGAACGAAAAAAATATCGTTGGTGTGCAGTACCTCAATGCACGAACACATCAAAAACTACTCCAAATAAAATAAGATTGGCTTCAGTATAGGAAGCTCTCGAAGACAGTAAATTGGCGAGTGATGCCCAAGAAGTAAATACAACTTTGCCTGCTAGTAAGTACTTATCAGACCAAAATATATCTATTTCTGTCTGCGAGTGTGTAATTTACTCGCTTCAAGATTTAGACAGATTAACAATAATTACCTTTATCTTTGTTTTAGGTTCACTTGTAGAAGTCGTAGTCGAACATCAGCCAAAAAATCAAGATAAAGGAGTTCAAGTTTTTGTGAAGAGTACATACTTCAGAAGTAAGTCAACGAAAACAAAATTCAAATCCCATAGTATTGCAACATCACCATCCAAAACATGTACATGTACAACTGTATCAACATCACCCTTCAAAGTAGAACATATAAAGCTAGCTATGCCAAGTACTTCCAAAATCCACAAAAAATTACTTGTGGATAGATCTGATAGTGACATCACTATGCAGCCATTCAATATTTCAACAATCATCACCTTCCGTTGAATTGTTACAGTTGAAATAACTGTCCGAAACCAGTAGCTCAAATGAAGAGGAAGCTATATTAGAAAAGAATAGAGAAGCAAAGCAAGACGGAGACAGTATATGTAAAAAAATTAAAGCCAAACCACGATTGTATATTGGAATACCTAATAAGTGTTACTTTTTATTAAATTTAATTGCAAAAAATACCAACATACCTATTAAGAACATATTAATGAGTTTAAAAAAAATAAGAATGAATACAACATTCTCAGAACTTTCTGATCAGTTTGGAATATCTACATCATATGCTGGCAAAATATTTGAAAAATGTATTCCAATGATTTCTGATGTTCTTAAATCCTTCATTGTAAAACTAGATAAGAAAATAATTAAGACATCCCTTCCAATCGCATTTAGGCATCGCTACAATAAACTCAACTGCATCATAAACTGTTTTGAAATTGAAAAGCCTTCTAAATCAGTACATCAGGCATTAGGATAGTCTGAATATAAGAAAGGGAATACAATCAAATACTTAATATCAAGTACACCAAATGGTTTGGTAAATTATATATCATCAGGATATGGAGGACGGATAAGTGACACTTTACTCGTGGAAAACTGTGAATATCTTGACCAACTAGAGCCTGGAGGTTGTGTTTTAGCCGACCATGGTTTTAAACATATTGAACAACTATTAATCCAAAAAAAATGTCACCTATTAAGACCCCCAAGTGTGATTCAAGAGGCTAAATTAAGCAAGAAAGAGGCTCATCAAACTAAGCAGATGGCAAGCTTAAGGATCCACATTGAGAGGGTTATTCGAAGAATACAGGAATTCTCTATGTTGAAACCACATTCTCTGTTAAACACAAAGTTTGTTAATGTGCTAGATGAATGTGTCATTATAGCGTGTGCTCTTATAAATTTACAGGACCCCATTGTATACTAATCTAGTTCTAGTTTAGCCCACAATCTATTCGGTATGCATGGAAATTTTTTTAGAAATAAGTTTGTTTAGTATTGCATTTTTTCTATTCTGTTGATATCAGCATATTTAATAGCAAACTCGCAATTGTAAATGAAATTAAATACTTAGGATTTATTATAGACCATCAGTTAACTTTGAATAAGCATGCGGAATATACTATTAGAAAGATATGTAAAAAAAATGTATTTTTTCTCTAGAATTTCAAAATCTTTATTAACCTTTGCTAGATTAACATTTTACAATTGTATAATAAGGCCACACTTTGACTACTCTGCCACATTGATGTATCTATTTGGCTGAAATCAAATAGAACAAATGCAGAAATTACAAAATCGAGGTATGAGAATTATTTTGAAATGCAACTGATATACCCCTATTGAGTTTATGTTAAATACCCTATGTGACAGCTGGTACATAAGAGACTGTATTATTTGAGCATGATTTTTATTTACAAAATTATGAGTGGGATACAATCAGCCTATCTTAGCAGATATTAAGTACGAAATGGTGATTTTTATTCACATAACACAACAACATGTAATACATTTTATATATCACGAACAAATTACAAGAGCGGAATGAATTCATTGTTCTTTAAAGGTCTAGCTAGCTTTAATAAGATACCTGATAGAATAAAAAATGTTAGTTCCTTAAAAGTGTTTGGAAGGTTATTATTAGAATATATCAAGTTGTAAGGCATGACGTACTGTGAAATTATTTGTTTGTATAAATCATTTATATATTTATAACTATATATTGTATATTAGGATTCCTAAAATAAAGTCTACATTATTATTATTATAATATTTTCTATGTAATTATTGTAATGCATTCAATTAATCAAGATTAATAAATAAAACAAAGTATATGAAGCCATAATGTATTTTATTTCGTGCTGTTGTATAATATTGGATATATATTTTTCTCCCAAAATTTGTACACACTGGAAAAGTAATCAGTAATCAAATCTTCATCATATCTAACTAACAATACTTCCACATTATTTGTGTCTTCAAAATTATAGTCCGCAACACAAAAATAAGTTATTTTCAAATTTGTTACATACATTTGGACTTGCAATTGAGCCATGTATTTTTGCGTAACTTTTCCATTTAATATAACGTTTATAAGTTTTTTCACTAGAGGGGCATTTTATTTCAATGCAAATCTCACTGTCACAAATACCATCAGGTGTACCAGCCAGGAAAGTAACAACCTGCCCGAGTATTCCCTTTAATAATTTTAATATTTTCTTCTGAAAAATACTTGGATATTTTGTTCAAAAATGAACCACAGTCACTTTCATCACAATTTTCTAAAATTAAATAATGTAGTGAAAACTTCTCAATCTCATTTGTTCTATTATTATTGTAGTTGAATAACCCACAGTTAGTTACACCTCGGTTTGATGCTTCTTGGAGAAATTGTGACAGAAAATCACTTTGCGATGCAGTCCGCATAGCTTGTTGTATTTTAACAGTGGACAGATCTTTGGTAGTCATGTATTTAATATTGATACCAACTTGAGCCAGTTTTGATTTCTTCCAGTAACACTGAATTTCTGTACATGATGGTTCTTCGCTTCTTCTGTGTACCCACATCAGGAAAGCTACTGAATGTTTGCAACCGCCTGTAGATGCTGCACGATCATGACACTGGACGCTTACGACTTTACCTGCTTTTTCATCTACTATCATAGTCGCTGCATACGATTTTGAATGAACTTTGTGTTCTGGACACACCTTGCATTTAATGGTACATAACTCGGAATCACGCCGAAGTTGTACATATCCTATAGCATCGTCGCCGTATGATTGTCTTGCTGATCTGAAAAAAAGTGAAAGTAAACTACATTTTTCCTCAGACGTGCCAAAAAAGATGTAATATTCTTTGAAGTTTATACTTTTAAGGTTATATTTGGTTTGTTTTTCAATAGTATTTTTTCAAGTGCCAAGGTGGTAAATAATATATTATAGTAGTATAGTTTTAATACTTACACAGAAGTTTTCACATTTCGGAATTCAGCGTCACAAAAGTTGAATTACTTGCAAAGAAATTGCAAATCATAAACATATCCACTCTGGGAAGATTTCGATTGTCGGCTTTCGTAAATCCTGTTTCCATTATGAAAAACTGGAGAAACACCACGTGGCAGTTTTTAAATCGATTACTGTATCCTAATTTATCAGTAATCTTTCAGCAACTTTTAGAATTTCAACAAAATTATGGAAATAACTGGGTGAACTAAGTAGTGTAGTTAGTACCCGTGCAGTCAATGGTCGCACACAGATGACGTCACGCGCTGTGATTGGTGTTTCAATACGGATTCAAAATATTGTAAATAACAACATTTTATTTCTTCACCTAAAAATATTTAGGTGACTTATATTAAATTATTATTCGATAAATAATCATAAAACAGTATATTTATTTTATCTAAATACATTTTAGATATTAATCTGATTATTGTCCGATCCCCTATTGGAAATGAAATTTTAAATTTGGTGTTATTTTTCAAAGTTTAATTCTTTTTATTATACCTAATCATTATTTTACCTCTCTGGTGGTTAACCTTCCCTCAATGTTTTTTCTGCAGTGTCTGTAAATTCTGCCAATGAAATTATGTGTATATTTTTATAGTCTACCTATATGTATATATCGTATTAATTTTTTTGCTTTTTGTGAACGACTTACCTCAGCATATTAATACTGAATTACTGACTTTATTTGCTGATGACACTTCAGTAGTTGTCACAGCATTCACTCATGATGAACTTATCACCAAGACAAAAATGATAATAAACAGTTTCAATAACTGGTGTGATAGAAACCTGATTTGTAATACTTCCAAAACGGAGTGTGTATATTTGTCCTTACAGGATAACATAACCAATGTCGAGTTCAGTTATAATGGAACGAACTTCACCTCTACAAAACGTGTGAAGTTCTTAGGTATTTTTGTTGACCAGAATCTACGGTGGTCTGATCATGTGGATTATCTGAGTAAGATACTCAATAAATCGAGGTATGCCTTGTCCCGCATAAGGGCTTCTATGCCATTTGAATCCTTGGTACTTGTTTATTATAGCACTGTCTATTGCCACTTGTCATACAATATTATTCTCTGGGGAAACTCAACTAATAGTTTCAGGATTTTTTCATCTCAAAAAAAAATTATCCGTACTATGTTGAATCTGCCTCCAAGAGAATCCTGCAGAGAACATTTCATTAGACTTAAAATTTTGACTTTCCCATGTATATATATTTTAAAATGTATTCTGTTCATAAAAGAGAATATCAATTCATTTGAAACGCATAGTACGGTTCATAATTATCCGACGAGAAACAGCTCTTTACTGACTATCCCTAAACACAAAACTGCTAAATTTCAACAGAGCCATATATATCAGGGAATTAAATTATACAATCATCTACCTGAACATTTTCGAAATCTAAGCCAAATTCCACTTAAAAAATGTCTCAAGACAGTGCTACTATCCAAGGGTTATTATGGCGTGGAGGAGTTTATGCTGGATTATGCACTGACTTAATTTTGTACTTTACACTTAATACCTTGATCTTAATTTGTTTGTAACTCTCAGATAGATTTTCCATTTTACGTTTTGTGTTTTAATTGTTGAGTACTGTTGTATTTTGCAATTGTTTGTAATTGACTTATCCTATACATTTGTCAAATGTCTTAAAGGATTAATAAATTATTATTATTATTATTATGAGTGAATATTTCTGCTTAGCACAAAGTCGAAAGATTGAACAAAAACAAGGAAAGTGCCTTTAATGCCTTTAAGGGCCTTAAAAGTAGGATATACCGGATAAGGTTGCATCAATGTTCCTTTGATCAGTCACAGCACTGCCACTATGGAATAAAAAACGATTAAAGCATTTGCGATGAAATCCTGGAATTAAACTTATGACAAATTCAGACGCATAGGTGAAACAGTTTGGTAGAAATTAATCAATTTATTGAGTATTAAATCAGATTTATTGATAAAAAAGACAATGAAATGTACTTCAGATCAATATCACAACAGTCTTTAGTTATTTTTTCAAAGCTGACGTAAAATGGATCAACAGAAATAATGCTTCCCTATAAAGGTATTGTTTCCTCTAAAAAGGTATTCAATCAAACTTACTAACCAAAAAAATCTCTAAATCATAATTAAGTGATCCCAATCTACGAATCCATAGAGATACATAGTTAATGCTGTATGTTTATGTTAAAACACTTCATCATAACCGTTATTGTCCAACAATATGACTCACTTCCATCTCTCGAAGTTTTTTTTATGCCTGCTATCTGCATTGCAAAAATTATATGAAACTTATGTTACAAACGTCCCCACTAAAATTGTGATGCAACCGTACTCCACTTTTAAAATCAAACGGTCCGAGGCACGAGCTATTATCACATCTACAAAACGGCACTAAATCATTATATTTTCTGAAATACCGTGCACGGCATAAGTCAGTTAACCGATTTGCATACAGAACAAAAAGAAAAGAAGAGCATACAGAAACATGGTTTATTAATTGGTAATTGAGATTCAGAAGTAATGAAGGTTTAAATGTTACTTCATTTTGTGTTCAAACTGCCTGCCGCCCTCCCCAATGCAGATATGACACCGCTTACTTACGGCAAAGCAAGTATTTTCAATGAATTCTGGGTACGCGCGGAGAGCGTTAAATCCCTCTTCAATTTTTGTTTTCAAATGTTCAATATCATGCACGTGGGTGGCAAACACTTTATTTTTGAGTACTCCCCAAATGAAAAAAAATCACACAAGGTCTGTTGACCGTGCTGGCCACTCGATTGTTCCTCTTCTTCATATCCACGTGCCAAACTCGGCATGCAGATATTCACGAACACGATATTGCCAACGATATGGCGCCCCACCCCACTTCGGAAACAAAGTTCGTGAATATATGAAGTAACATTTAAACCTTCATTACGTTTGTTTCTCAATTACCAATTAATAAACCATGTTTCTTTATGCTGTTGTTTTCTTTTTGTTCTGTATGCAAATCGGTTAATAATACTTACTTTTGATCTCGCTTTTGGTTAGCAACGCACAATAGGTCTTCTTAGCGTATATAGATTGCAGAGCGAGGAGCCCCACCGAGAACCGTGTCGGAACTCACGACTTGAGTACTTCTCTTTTACCCTGCAACGAATTGAATATAGTTTCGACAATATTCGAGTTGTTCCAACCATACCCTGTTGTACCCTGTCTACTCTACCGCCACACGAAGTGAAGCATTTCCTTTGGTACTTGTTCGGTTAATTACTATTCTCAATATATAAGTTACCGTACTGATTCCGTATACATTTAACATTTGAAAAAGACGTTCTTCATAATAATACACTTTAATGTGGAATAGTAAAACCAAATTCTGCCTACTTTCCTCTTCCCGAAGTGTCAATTTCACGCAGCAGTACGTGCCACTTTTTCGCAGCAATGCGTGTCACTTTTTCGCAGCAATGCGTGCCACTTTTTCGCAGCAATGCGTGCCACTTTTTCGCAGCAATGCGTGCCACTTTTTCGCATCGGTGCTTGCTTTTTTCGTATCTGTGCATACGCTTCTTTGCAGCTATACGTGCTACTTTTTCGTAGCAGTGCGTGCCACTTTTTCGCAGGCAGCAATGCGGGCCTTTTTTTTGCATCGGTGCTTGCTTTTTTTTCCGTATCTGTGCATACCGCTTTTTTGCAGCTATACGTGCTACTTTTTCGTAGCAGTGCGTGCCACTTCTTCGTAGCCGCGCGCAAATGGTTATTAATTCGCCCAGAAAGTACTTGGATCGCACCTGGCTTTTCCAAGTCAAGGTCAACGGTAGTAGCTTGCAGGAAAGTTTCCCTTACGGCACTTATGAGAAAAATTGATGAATAAGGCGTAAACTGTTTTTTAAATACAACTCAAAGTGCTGTACTTATAAATGATCCAGATGAAATTCTGATGTGTTCTGTCACTTCCGGCATTCAATTATGAGTTCATAGAAACTCGTAAAGTTGTGGTTCATGTTACTCACGCCTTGACATAGTTGCACTTCCCTTGGTATAGTTCTGGGATTAGTTACATGCCTCTTGACACTCCTGATGAAGCGACTATCACGTACCATCTCTCTCACTAACAATCTCTTTCAGACATAGTTCTATATACGTGAGAAATTCTACGAAAATCACCAAATTTTCATCGGCCAGTTTGTCCAAGATTGCGCCACCTTAGGTAGGCATTGTAGGGCAATATATGATGAACCTATATGGCCAAGTTCTAAGTCAGTGGTTTTCGTTTTGACAATATGCTCATCATTAATATTGGCATCTCCAAGGAGTCACACTGGGCAGATTATTGATTTGTGTGGTTTTGTCGAAAACAGAATCTTTCGTTAAGTTTGAAATGAAAAAGATGAGATTGTAACTGAAACACATCAGTTAATATTTCAACTAAAAGTGGAGCGAGTCCACATCTACACGTGTTATCTTTTGACCCGAAGGCATGTTACTGCAAAGGGGTGTAGTAAGAATATTTGTTAGAATGAATGCAATAAATCATGGCACGCATTCGTTGAATATTCCATCTTCTGTAAAGTGATCCGCAGATTTTTTAAGTTTGAGAACAAAAGTTTTCATATATAGAAAACCGAACGTGAAAATTATTTTCAGAGAAAGTTCTTTGACGTGTTTGCCATACAAACTGATTTTTAATTTATGACCTTCGAAATTATCGTTATTTATTGATAGGTTTAGTTGATTTCTATAAAAGTAGATATTAATGGAGTATCGTTAAAATGCGCGTCAGAACGTAAAAAGGCGATATGTGATTAAAGAGGTTTCGAGTTCCTTTAATTCCGAATAACATATATTTTCAGCATCGTGGTACTTGTTGACCAAGCTTTAATAATGGTGATGAAATGTTTATTATTCATTGAAAATAATGTCCCATTTTTGTTGAACGAATAAGTCGTCCATATATAACTTTTATTCTTATCTAATAATTAATTTTTGAGTATGATATGCTGCGTCGCTACAAAAGAATCAACGGGTGTTACCAATCTATATTTCAGAAAGTATTATAGAAAAAATAGTAAATAACATTTCTATGGGTATCTATGGGTATAGACCAGTCATGGGGGGACAAAAAAGTTTAAGAAATTCCATAGGACAAGAATGATAGCAAAAATGCATTTTGTTTTGACACCTTTTAAACATATGAACATTACATACTTGAACAAATGTCAGTTAAAAATTACCATTTAACTTTTATTCGAAGATTCTGCCATGGTAGGTGTGTGAAACATATGAAATTGCTTTTAATTTACCATATTATTGGAATATAAGGATAGTTTTGAATGGCTGCCGCACTGCATTTCAATTATTTCCAATTTCAATTTCGCAGATATATTCCTGGGTCTACATTAAAAGGCATGGATAAACATCTAGCGATGAGTGAATGTTCTTATAATTTTGAAAGTTAATTTCAAATTCTGTGTGAAGTTTCTTCAATACCTGACTGAATTATTTCAATTTTTTCACACTAACTGGTGCCCTGGATTTTAAACTCTGAAAGTGTGTTAAATCGTTCGTCTCCATACAGTTATAAAAGAGAAAAAGATGAGTTTTAAATGATTTCATGCGACCCCAAGTCTCATCTAAAAATAGGTCCTTTCCTTGCAATTTTTATTCAATTTGTTATAGTGTTTGAGCAAATCTTTGTCTTTGGATAATTAGAAATCAGACTATTTCTCTGTTGTTTTGAAATAGTCGGCAAGTCTAGCCACCTTCTTTACCTATGCATCTATTATTTTACTTTCTACTGCTGGATCGTCAAAATATAATTATCGCGGGCTGTATACTATTCATTTCGATGCACCTTCGGCCGGTTTATTTATTTTCGTGGGCCGGAGCTGGCCTGCAGGACGTACTTTGCCCATCACTGGTATAGACAATGGTTCAGTTTTTGTTGATATCATTACAAATGTTCAATGTGGACTCCTCGAGTCACACGACGGACTCCCAAACGATAGTCCAGTTCAAACCATACACGCTGCAATGTGCCTACATCGAGACTTTGAACGGCATCATTAATACGTTTTCTGAGTTAATCCAGTGTTGTAGGTTGTGGTGGTACGTAAACCCTTCTTTTGTAGGCACCAAATCTGATTCAGCACAACGACCTATCTAATGGTGAGGAAGTTCCTCGTTTTTATACCGACTCACCTCATTATGCAACTTCCGTGAGAACTCCATTTTGTTGGAATATAGAGTTTTGGGAATCATAATTCAGTCAGGAAATAACCATAATTGTAATATCGAGGTTGAATGATAAGGGTTTTTCATGAAAGAATAGCAGTCCGTAAACTTTTGTGTTGGACACAGCATACAATTTTGGAGAATCCCTTTTATGTTGCACAAGGACGTGTGGGTTTTCAATGCCCCAATTCAAACCAAATCAAAATATACCCATATTCGAATGTTGTCACAGTGCACCTTGCCACATAAATGAAATGTCAGTTGAACACCTGACGGTTAGCAAATTCGTCATCCTCTATTGCTTCCTGTCTGTTATTACAAAACACGCTCGAGAGTCGTCTGGTCGTAAACTTTGCAGTTTCTAATGTATACAGTATGCCATTAGTCGTATTTTCTCCGAAAATAATAGAATTAGAATAGACTATTGCACTGTATCGGACGTCGACACTGAGGGGCGCGAGTAGTTTTTAAATCTGTTTTAGACCTCCTGGACATGATGTCTGATGTAGTGAAATATATTGCTTAAAGAACGATTTCACACCATGTACAGCTTGTACCTTTTCAAATATCCATAACATACCTATTGAAGAAATTATTTTTCGTGCAATCGCACGCGAAGTGAGTACTTCGCGTACGCACCACAGTCCGCGAAATTTAATTTCGCGGCCGTTACCCATAGCAACGGCCGTCAAACCAAACGTCACTTATACCAAAAAGTAACAACAACTATGATATTTCAAAAGAGACATCCTGTATCTCAATGCATTTTGCGTTCTGTCAAGAACTGTCAAAATATTTTGTATATATTCGAACATGCATGGTCTTTCCATAGCAACGCTGTGACTTGTTAATTACTGTTGATTTTAAAGCACTAATATTTATATTTGCAATTGTCTAGTTTAAAAATTTTGTCGATTGCACGAAAAATAGTGTGTATGCCATGGCCGCGAAACTTTTTAGCTACCTCAAGATTATCCTGCCTCGGCGATAATTTCTCTTTCGGTACGCTAAAAAGGTATTTCGCGGCCTAGGTATACAAATAACTATTGTGATCGCAAAACTTTTGCGGTATGGAACGAAACGCTCTGATTCGTATTTTCATATCCTGAGGTGTCGTTGGCGGTATATTGTAAACAATATCTTTGATATATCCCCATAAAAAAAGTCAGGACTTGTTAGTTCCGGAGACCTGGCTGGCCAGTTCTGTGGACTTCCTCGTCCTATCCATCTATTTGGATATTGTCGATCTACCTAATTCGTCTACCTAACACGTCTATCAAAGTGCGCAGAAGCACCATCTAGCTGTATCCACATCCTTTGACAAATATCAAGAGGTATAGTTTCCAACAGTATAGGCAAAGTGTCCGTAATAAATTCGAGAAACATGGCGCCGTTCAAGGGACCATCGAAAAAGTATGAACCAACTATTCGCGTTCCAATTATTCCACCCCACACGCTAACAGACTATCTGTGCTAGTGATCAAGGGTTCTAACAATATTAGGATTTTCGTCACTGTAGTAGTGAAAGTTATGTCTATTAATTAATCCGTTGTTGTGAAAAGATGACTCATCGGAAAAAAACACATATTCAAAAAACATTTCGTCATCAGCAAACTTTTCTAAAACCCATAAATAAAAATTCAGTCGTCGATCATAATCTTCTTCAAGAAGCTGTTGATGTAGTTGAATGTGATAAGGTTGAAATTTGTGTTTTTTAATTATTCTTTGGATGCTTTTTAATTACAATACAGGATGCTCCATTTTTAAGATGAAGAAATTACTCACTACTTCTGCGTGAAAATCATAAGAGATTTATGTACGTTATAGGGAACCCTGATATAGTTTCGAAGGGAATCTAATTTTGCGTCAAAATATGCCATTAAATACAGGATGTTCCATTCAACTTTGAGAAGTTATTCAATGAAAAATGTGCCCAAAGTTTGATGCAATTTTTTTCATCACTCAGTACAATATTGAAATAGAAATTTCATGTGGTAGTTAACTTTAACCTTTCAGCTAAGCAGTAAATTCAGCTACAAGCAGCTCGTTACATGTTACAGGGCGTAAACAATTTTTAAATTATGGTCCGTATTTTTCAATTTCTCAAAATTTCTCAGCAACGGTTAGTTTAAGGTATAGGGAATATAACAGTAACTCACCTTTATTTGGTCTATACTATCAAAAAATGTGAAAAAATATAGGGTGTTCCATGAGAAAAAATATAACTTGATATGTATCTTTTTTTGGGTCACCCTGTATATTTCAAAATAATTTTGGAATATGCTCCTCATGGACCCACATATGACTGTGCTAAAAAAAATTTCCCCACTCTTTTCATTTCTCGTAGAAACAAAGAGGCGTACGGGGTGGGCCACCCTGTATATATATATATTTATATATATATATATATTATATATATATATATATATATATATATATATATATTATGTATATATATGTATATATATGTATATATTATATATATATATATATATATATATATATATATATATATATATATATATATATATATACATTTATATATATATATATATATATATATATATATATATATATATATATATATATATATATATATATATATATATATATATATATATATATATATATATATATATATATATATATATATATATATATATATATATATATATATATATATATATATATATATATATATATATAGATATATATATATATATATATATATATATATATATATATATATTATATATATATATATATATATATATATATATATACCACTCCGGAAATGTTTCAGAACAAGATTTTGAAAATCGATTATATAGTCCAGTAGACAGAACAAAAAAATTAGGGTCTGCTGGAAAAAAATCCGAACTTAATGAAACTTTTACAGGTTGCTCGGGGATGCTGTGGGATGACTCTGTCAAGTTTTCTTATTCGAGGACCCGCTGCTAACTTTGGGAGGGCCGAAAAACCTCAAAATTTTCGGACTTTTTTATATTTTTTGCTCATAACTCATAACTCATAATGACAATTTTCTCTTGGACAGCTTATGGATCTGATTCCTCAAGATTCCCGTCCTCACATAAAAACAGTGAAGAAGCGTTGGGAGGACAAGTATGGAGATGACATTATGATTTCTCAGGTGTCCAACAGAGGGAGTGTTGTCTGTTTCAAGAATGTTGGCAGCAAAATCCTATCTGACAACTGGTACTCGACGACATGGTGGGCACTAGCATAAAAATTGTCAATCGGAGGGTAGGAATCGGTGTTGAATATTTTGGAGCGGATATCCTGTAAAATGATTTTCCCAGCAGTTCTCACAATTCGAGCGCGTTCCTCTTGCGGGTCAGACATCTTTTCATATGAGTACAATTTGTCAGATAGGATTTTGCTGCCAACATTCTTGAAACAGACAACATTCCCTCTGTTGGACAACTGAGAAATCATAATGTCATCTGCATACTTCTCTTCCAGACGCTTCTTCACTGTTTTTATGTGAGGACGGGAATCTTCAGGAATCAGATCCATAAGCTGTCCAAGAGAAAATTGGCATTCCTACCCGTGTTCCTCGAGATAATTGTACATTATTTTCATTACTTGGTCAGTGTCGATCGTGGTTCTTCCTCTCTTCTCAAGAGTCTTAGGTAATTTGTAGAAATTTTCGATGCACTTTCGGTGGTATTCTGCATTTACCGCAACCAAATCTGTGTTCGTACCCTCCAAAATGCCAACACGATCACCACGCTGCCTTGCGTACGATAGAATCGTACCTGCCATCTCAGGTAGAGTCACTTTGACCATAGCATTGCGCCTTTCCATTGGCAATTTATTCTGCCTTTGTCTGTAGTCTTCAGTAACCGACTCTTCGCAAAAGAAACACTTGTTGTTGAAATCAAATAATAATGCAGATTTACTTGAGCGAGTAGGCTTGGGCTGAGGTGTAGGACTTTGACTTTCACGACGCAAATGTGCCAACTCCTCTCTTCTTCACCACAGACACATCCTCACCTTTTAAAGGTTTTTCACAAATAAAACACCGCCCTGTCTCTGGATTTGATGTTGAAGCAAATGCCAGATCAGATTATTAGTTGTCGCTCTACACTCAATAACAACGCAAAGAAAAATACACTCGAAAATCACTGGATTTACTCACAGAGTTGAGTTAGTTCTTCGTGCTGTTAACTAAAATAGAATACAGTTTATGATAATTTAATTGTTTAAGATAAATTCAGTTGGATGGTAATCACTCATCAATATCGACATGTAAGAACACGGGGATGGGGAGGGGGTTCGCTATGTGGCACTGACCCCCCCTGTGTTCTTGCATGTCGATATTGATGAGTTATTACCATAATTACCATAGAACTGATAGTAATTGGTAGTTGGTTGGCTAAAAACGAAGGTTTTGGCAAATTTTTGCAATTTTGAGAAAATCTCTCCAACTTTGATCGGCTGTATCTCGGTTTTTATCAGGTTTAGGAAAAAAGTAAATAGATACAGAATTGTAGCAAATTTACTGCTCTACAACTTTGAGTATAAATATTTTGGTCGAAAACCGATTAGTTTAGAAGTTATGAGCAAAAAATCTAAAAAAGTCCGAAAATTTTGATGTTTTTCGGCCCTCCCAAAGTTAGCACAGGGTCTTCGAGTAAGAAAACTTGACAGAGTTATCCCACAGCATCCCCGAACAACCTGCAATAGTTTCATTAAGTTCGGATTTTTTTCCAGGTACAATGTACATATCTACTGGACTAATATGGAAGCAGCAGGAGGACATTTTAAGAACTGAGTTCATTTAATTGAATAATTCACGTGTAACTACTTTTGTTTTGTCTCACAGAAACCTCGTCAGGTTTACTTAAATATGAAAATTCACGCAAAACTTCATCTGCTCCAATGAAATTTAAGGCGTGAGTTAGTGTTTCTAAATTGTATTAATTCGATTTTTGTTTGTTTCAGGTGAGTTGTCATAGATTTTAACTTTCTAGAATTTTCAGTTCGGTAAGCAAATTTTCAAAAATTCGACAGATATTGTCATTAAACATGGATGATTGCATTGCGAATAAGCGAGAAGATATTGCTAGGAATTGAAGCGATTCCTGAAAATTGTTATGTTTCATTAGTTAGTTTTGATTTCTGAAGAATCGTAACTTACCTATCTATAAGTATTTTAAGTTCAATTTAAATCTTGTTAACTAAAATACAAATAAATTTTGTAAGATAAATAAGTTTATTAATTTTTGAAATAAATCTCAAAACTTCGAAGTAGCAAATAGAGAAGTTCAACAAAACTGAACACTTTCCATGAATTTATTATTTTCTAATAGGTTGAACGAAATTATTTTCAGCCTTTTCTGATTCAGCAATGTTTTTCTCTTTCAAATTTTCCCCGAAAATGATAGACGAAAGTCACGTGCGGGAGTAATTTTCTTATTTTTTTTCATTTTAGATCTGGACCTCGTTTTTCGAAAATGTTTTGATGTCTGATATATATATATATATATATATATATATATATATATATATATATATATATATATATATATATATGTATACATACAATATATATATATATATATATATATATATATATATATATATATATATATATATAATATTATATATATATATATATATATATATATATATATATATATAATATATATATATATATTATATACATATATATATATATATATTATATATATTATATATATATATATATATATATATATATATATATATATATATATACATTTTTTTTTTCGGTACATGAATGCATCTCTAGCGGCTCTCAACAGATTTAGAAATAGTTTCAGAAATAGTCCCCAAAATTACACTCGGAGAATTTCGCATTCCAGCGTGTTATCTTCGAAAAACTGCATTCGGTCATTTTCATATTTTGGAGGAAGAGCCCCCCACCTTCGGTGCTCTTTCTCCAAAAATGAAAATGAACTCATGCAGTTTGACAACACGCTGCAACATGCAAAATTATCGGTAATTTTGATGCACTTGTGCAATTATTTAAGACAATTCCACTCATGTATAATAATTCCAATTTGAGAGAATGAAAATCGTAGTTTGCTATCGGATAAATAGGAAGGAACAGAAATGCAAGTGGATAAAAATATCGGATAAATTACGCTACCTTAGCAACGCTAGCAATTATTTGTCTAGCAAGCGTTACATCAGTTTGACAATTGTGAATGTCGAAAACATAATTAAACAAGAAATACCTAATATTCCAGTAAATATGTTGAGATTTATCTTTAGTATGTTCATTATGTTAAGTAGGTAATTAGGCTTAAAGGGACCTCGGTCCTCAGCCTTTTCAATGTCTAATAATAACAATAATTCATGGAATTGTCTTACCAAATACCACGCGATCTCAGATTTAGCAGGATATTTTTTGTGATTGTTTTCTCATACTTACTTCCATTGGCAATTTAACTCGATCTGTTCAGACAAACAGCTCTCGTTAAATTGCCAATGAAAGTAAGTATTCGGAAACAACCACGAAAAAATATCCGGCTAAATCTGAGCTCTAGTGTATTACCCCCGAATATAAGGTGAAGGTGATGAAATTATTGTATTATTATTAGTACCTAATCAGGTGATCAAATTTTCGAAAAAATCAGCTGTCTTACAGTATCAAAGGTTCCATTTCGTACAGGTGGGGCTTAAAATTGGCCTGGGCTAGCATCACCGCAAACTGCCTCGCGTATTTTTAGCGTAGCAGGTCTAGATGTGATTTGAACGGAATAGTCTCTGCGAAGTGCAGCGCGGTTGAGGAAAATAGTTGAAACCCACAAAGTATCGTACCTCAATATCAACTCACTCTAAGTACCAAATTTTAACCCTCCTGCTTACGCAATCTGCAGACTGCTGAGAACATTTTCAGAAACTAAGATAAAACAAGAAATATTTAAGTAAAATGAGCTGTGATTGGAACAAACATTTATACTTCCAAAGGGAACTTCCTGGTACACGAAAAGTGCTATGTTCCTATAGTAGACAGGGGTGTCGAGAAAAGGAACATTTTTATAAGCTAATAACTCAGTGTGGTTTGAACGTTCAGCTCATTTGATTCAGATATGTATACGTAACTTTACTGTACGATAACTAGATCCAATATTCGTCACCCCATGTCGACTATTGGAACGGAGTGTGATCTTTGGTATGGATCACACTCCGTTCCAATAGTTGACATGGGGTGACGAATATTGGATCTAGTTATCGTACAGGTGTGGTAATCTCCTATAGTCGACACGGTTGTCGAGGAAAAGAAAATATTTATGTGAAAAGAGCCCAATGTAACTGTAATGGTTTATTCATTCAATACGGATTAGAACAAATAACATTTGCCTTTTGTTTATCGCCTTTTCGAACTAGCTTTGCAGTGGCCAGAACATTCTTCACAGCCAAAAAACGAAAGAGAGAAATTCTACCTGCTGTGATAGAGTACTATGAAAGAAAAGAATGTAAGGAACAAGAAGAAGAAAGGCGTAAAGAAGAAAGGAAAAACGCAAGAGATGCCAAGAACGAGTTAGCACACAACAGAAGAAACTTAAGTTGATAAAGACAAAGCAACCATTGCCACCAGAGTAGTCTTCTTAGGATTCAGAAAGGATTTCATACCGAGAATCAGAAGATTCTGACTGGGAAGAGGTGTATTCTGAAAAAACTAGCTTTGAAGACTTGATGAAGCAAGGAAGTTTTATATTACCTATCAGAGTTTAAGAGTGGCAAAAGGATTGCGTCTGTTTTCATATACTTATGTATTATTCAAGCATTTGTTTTACGTGGAAACATACTAGTTAAGGGTTGAAAAACTTTGACAGTCAAAGAAAGGAATTTGTAGCTGTTTCATATATTCCATTCGATCAGATAATCAGTGAAGTCGAGACTCCAGAACTGACTACACTTGGGGAATGGGCCAGCTACCGATTTCTCAATGCCTTAGCAATTAATGAACTATAAAAGTGACTAAAGAAAGTTTTTGTTACATTTGTGTTCTTAAAATCTTTCTATTTCATTTTACCTCTGAGATATTCAATTCACAAATGTGTTGAATATTTTATTATTGTATTCTGCTTTCACAACATACATTTTTCTTGTTATGTAATTTCCCATGATCAAAACTGATGTTATTTACATGTGTCGACTACTGGAGCATTTACAGTGTCAAGAACTGGAACATCCTTAATTTAGCGTGTCGAGCTTAGGGACATTTGCAGATATTTACAAAAAAATCTATTTTTTGTTATTTGGTTTAAAATCATCCCAATTTCTGATTCGATGTGAAGCCTAAACTATAAACATCCGGTAGGCATGGTAGTTTTGATATGAACTTCAATTCCCTGGAATCTGTGCCAGAATAACTGATTTTTTTTTCTTAACGTGTCGACAACTGGTGCTCTTACCTTATATTATTATTATTATTATTATTTCATAAAAAATTAGTTATTTTTGTGTCCTTTTATAATTCAAGAGTAACACGTAGACAGACACGCTCACTGAGGTCGTATTTTCATCAATTTTTTTTACCATAAAAATTTTTCTTAACCCAGTCAATTTGGAGAGGCTGTGAAGATGAGCAAAACCTTAGAACCCACGAAAACCAATGAATTTCCCACATTTGAAAGGCTACGGTTAAGGAAAATAGTTGAAGTCCCTAACGGAGACAATCCACGCACCAAATTTCAACCATTTAACACAATATGCAGAAACTCTGGTACCACGGAAAAACAAGAAATCTCTACATACTATTAGCGTCGTAGAGAAGAAAGTTTAAATCACCAATAATGGAACTTCCCTAACATCAACTTACTCCAGTTAAAAAGTTTCAATCCTCTAACTAAATTTTGGAGGGAGTCATATATTCTCCAAAATAATAAACTCCCGCTCTGTATCAAATGTCAACTATGAACGAATTACGATTCTAGAAATGTTTTTTGATGTCTGGCATCTCCAGTGGCTCTCATCAGACCAAATAGGCTGAAATTTGTTATCTGGAGTTTTTTTAAAGGCATAACGAAACTATAAATATTTGGGTAAATTCATTTTAGCATCTCCAAAACTGGTGGCAAAAATGCGGAAATTAATTACAAACAATATATCCGGAATTTAGCATTCTAGGTCTGGTGTATGTAGCTGAAAAATAGCTATTTACCTAAAAAGTGCGGTAAATGAATTTTTCCGCACGCGTCTGCCGTTCACCGAACGACGCGTAGCGGAGTTCGGTGAAGCAGCCGAGTTCGGATAAATATTTTCTGCATGAGTTAGTTTTAATTGTTTTTCATCGAGTGTGAGGAAAGTCAACCACCATAATATACCGGCTTATTATTAATTTGATATATTGAGGCGGAAAATTATTATCAATTTTCCGGCCCGCTCGTAGAAAAATTTAGTTTTTGAAGGATTTTTACACACCTATATAGAGTTGAAGGATCGAATATAATATTTGAAATTACTTAAATTAAGTTAATGTTAAGGAAGTTCCCTTTGGAAGTATAAATGTTAGTTCCAATCACAGCTCAATTTACTTAAATATTTCTTGTTTTATCTTAGTTTCTGAAAATGTTCTCAGCAGTCTGCAGATTGCGTTGCGTAAGCAGGAGGTTAAAATTTGGTACTTAGAGTGAGTTGATATTGAGGTACGATACTTTGTGGTTTTCAACTATTTTCCTCAACCGCGCTGCACTTCGCAGAGACTATTCCGTTCAAATCACATCTAGACCTGCTACGCTAAAAATACGCGAGGCAGTTTGCGGTGATGCTAGCCCAGGCCAATTTTAAGCCCCACCTGTACGAAATGGAACCTTTGATACTGTAAGACAGCTGATTTTTTCGAAAATTTGATCACCTGATTAGGTACTAATAATAATACAATAATTTCATCACCTTCACCTTATATTCGGGGGTAATACCACTAGAGCTCAGATTTAGCCGGATATTTTTTCGTGGTTGTTTCCGAATACTTACTTTCATTGGCAATTTAACGAGAGCTGTTTGTCTGAACAGATCGAGTTAAATTGCCAATGGAAGTAAGTATGAGAAAACAATCACAAAAAATATCCTGCTAAATCTGAGATCGCGTGGTATTTGGTAAGACAATTCCATGAATTATTGTTATTATTAGACATTGAAAAGGCTGAGGACCGAGGTCCCTTTAAGCCTAATTACCTACTTAACATAATGAACATACTAAAGATAAATCTCAACATATTTACTGGAATATTAGGTATTTCTTGTTTAATTATGTTTTCGACATTCACAATTGTCAAACTGATGTAACGCTTGCTAGACAAATAATTGCTAGCGTTGCTAAGGTAGCGTAATTTATCCGATATTTTTATCCACTTGCATTTCTGTTCCTTCCTATTTATCCGATAGCAAACTACGATTTTCATTCTCTCAAATTGGAATTATTATACATGAGTGGAATTGTCTTAAATAATTGCACAAGTGCATCAAAATTACCGATAATTTTGCATGTTGCAGCGTGTTGTCAAACTGCATGAGTTCATTTTCATTTTTGGAGAAAGAGAGCACCGAAGGTGGGGGGCTCTTCTCCAAAATATGAAAATGACCGAATGCAGTTTTTCGAAGATAACACGCTGGAATGCGAAATTCTCCGAGTGTAATTTTGGGGACTATTTCTGAAACTATTTCTAAATCTGTTGAGAGCCCGCTAGAGATGCATTCATGTACCGAAAAAAAAAATGTATATATATATATATATATATATATATATATGTATATATATATATATATATATATATTATATATATTTATATATATATATATATATATATATGTATGTATATATATATATATATATATATATATATATATATTATATATATATATATATATATACATACATATATATATATATATATATATATATATATATATATATATATATAAATATATATATATATATATATATATATATATATATATATATATATATATATATATATATATATATATATATATATATATATATATACATTTTTTTTTTCGGTACATGAATGCATCTCTAGCGGCTCTCAACAGATTTAGAAATAGTTTCAGAAATAGTCCCCAAAATTACACTCGGAGAATTTCGCATTCCAGCGTGTTATCTTCGAAAAACTGCATTCGGTTCATTTTCATATTTTTGGAGGAAGAGCCCCCACCTTCGGTGCTCTTTCTCCAAAAATGAAAATGAACTCATGCAGTTTGAACAACACGCTGCAACATGCAAAATTATCGGTAATTTTGATGCACTTGTGCAATTATTTAAGACAATTCCACTCATGTATAATAATTCCAATTTGAGAGAATGAAAAATCGTAGTTTGCTATCGGATAAATAGGAAGGAACAGAAATGCAAGTGGATAAAAATATCGGATAAATTACGCTACCTTAGCAACGCTAGCAATTATTTGTCTAGCAAGCGTTACATCAGTTTGACAATTGTGAATGTCGAAAACATAATTAAACAAGAAATACCTAATATTCCAGTAAATATGTTGAGATTTATCTTTAGTATGTTCATTATGTTAAGTAGGTAATTAGGCTTAAAGGGACCTCGGTCCTCAGCCTTTTCAATGTCTAATAATAACAATAATTCATGGAATTGTCTTACCAAATACCACGCGATCTCAGATTTAGCAGGATATTTTTTGTGATTGTTTTCTCATACTTACTTCCATTGGCAATTTAACTCGATCTGTTCAGACAAACAGCTCTCGTTAAATTGCCAATGAAAGTAAGTATTCGGAAACAACCACGAAAAAATATCCGGCTAAATCTGAGCTCTAGTGTATTACCCCCGAATATAAGGTGAAGGTGATGAAATTATTGTATTATTATTAGTACCTAATCAGGTGATCAAATTTTCGAAAAAATCAGCTGTCTTACAGTATCAAAGGTTCCATTTCGTACAGGTGGGGCTTAAAATTGGCCTGGGCTAGCATCACCGCAAACTGCCTCGCGTATTTTTAGCGTAGCAGGTCTAGATGTGATTTGAACGGAATAGTCTCTGCGAAGTGCAGCGCGGTTGAGGAAAATAGTTGAAACCCACAAAGTATCGTACCTCAATATCAACTCACTCTAAGTACCAAATTTTAACCCTCCTGCTTACGCAATCTGCAGACTGCTGAGAACATTTTCAGAAACTAAGATAAAACAAGAAATATTTAAGTAAAATGAGCTGTGATTGGAACAAACATTTATACTTCCAAAGGGAACTTCCTTAACATGAACTTAATTTAAGTAAGTACAAATTTAATTTTCGATCCTTCAACTCAATATAGGAGTGTAAAAATCCTTCAAAAACTAAATTTTTCTACGAGCGGGCGGAAAATTGATAATAATTTTCCGCCTCAATATATCAAATTAATAATAAGCCGGTATATTATGGTGGTTGACTTTCCTCACGCTCGTAGAAAAACTATTGTACCTAACACTTGCGGAAAATATTTTTCCGCACTCGGCTGCTTCACCGAACTCCGCTACGCGTCGTTCGGTGAACGGCAGACTCGTGCGGAAAAATTCATTTTCCGCACTTTTTAGGTAAATAGCTATTTTTCAGCTACATACACCAGACCTAGAATGCTAAATTCCGGATATATTGTTTGTAATTAATTTCCGCATTTTTTGCCACCAGTTTGGAGATGCTAAAATGAATTTACCCAAATATTTATAGTTTCGTTATGCCTTTAAAAAAACTCCAGATAACAAATTTCAGCCTATTTGGTCTGATGAGAGCCACTGGAGATGCCAGACATCAAAAACATTTCTAGAATCGTAATTCGTTCATAGTTGACATTTGATACAGAGCGGAGTTTATTATTTTGGAGAATATATGACTCCCTCCAAAATTTAGTTAGAGGATTGAAACTTTTTAACTGGAGTAAGTTGATGTTAGGGAAGTTCCATTATTGGTGATTTAAACTTTCTTCTCTACGACGCTAATTGTATGTAGAGATTTCTTGTTTTTCCGTGGTACCAGAGTTTCTGCATATTGTGTTAAATGGTTGAAATTTGGTTCGTGGATTGTCTCCGTTAGGGACTTCAACTATTTTCCTTAACCGTAGGCCTTTCAAATGTGGGAAATTCATTGGTTTTCGTGGGTTCTAAGGTTTTGCTCATCTTCACAGCCTCTCCAAATTGACTGGGGTTAAGAATTTTTATGGTAAAAAAAAATTGATGAAAATACGACCTCAGTGAGCGTGTCTGTCTACGTGTTACTCTTGAATTATAAAATGACAAAAAAATACCTAATTTTTTATGAAATAATAATAATAATAATAATATAAGGTAAGAGCACCAGTTGTCGACACGTTAAGAAAAAAAAATCAGTTATTCTGGCACAGATTCCAGGGAATTGAAGTTCATATCAAAACTACCATGCCTACCGGATGTTTATAGTTTAGGCTTCACATCGAATCAGAAATTGGGATGATTTTAAACCAAATAACAAAAAATAGATTTTTTTGTAAATATCTGCAAATGTCCCTAAGCTCGACACGCTAAATTAAGGATGTTCCAGTTCTTGACACTGTAAATGCTCCAGTAGTCGACACATGTAAATAACATCAGTTTTGATCATGGGAAATTACATAACAAGAAAAATGTATGTTGTGAAAGCAGAATACAATAATAAAATATTCAACACATTTGTGAATTGAATATCTCAGAGGTAAAATGAAATAGAAAGATTTTAAGAACACAAATGTAACAAAAACTTTCTTTAGTCACTTTTATAGTTCATTAATTGCTAAGGCATTGAGAAATCGGTAGCTGGCCCATTCCCCAAGTGTAGTCAGTTCTGGAGTCTCGACTTCACTGATTATCTGATCGAATGGAATATATGAAACAGCTACAAATTCCTTTCTTTGACTGTCAAAGTTTTTAACCCTTAACTAGTATGTTTCCACGTGAAACAAATGCTTGAATAATACATAAGTATATGAAAACAGACGCAATCCTTTTGCCACTCTTAAACTCTGATAGGTAATATAAAACTTCCTTGCTTCATCAAGTCTTCAAAGCTAGTTTTTTCAGAATACACCTCTTCCCAGTCAGAATCTTCTGATTCTCGGTATGAAATCCTTTCTGAATCCTAAGAAGACTACTCTGGTGGCAATGGTTGCTTTGTCTTTATCAACTTAAGTTTCTTCTGTTGTGTGCTAACTCGTTCTTGGCATCTCTTGCGTTTTTCCTTTCTTCTTTACGCCTTTCTTCTTCTTGTTCCTTACATTCTTTTCTTTCATAGTACTCTATCACAGCAGGTAGAATTTCTCTCTTTCGTTTTTTGGCTGTGAAGAATGTTCTGGCCACTGCAAAGCTAGTTCGAAAGGCGATAACAAAAAGGCAAATGTTATTTGTTCTAATCCGTATTGAATGAATAAACCATTACAGTTACATTGGGCTCTTTTCACATAAATATTTTCTTTTCCTCGACAACCGTGTCGACTATAGGAGATTACCACACCTGTACGATAACTAGATCCAATATTCGTCACCCCATGTCAACTATTGGAACGGAGTGTGATCCATACCAAAGATCACACTCCGTTCCAATAGTCGACATGGGGTGACGAATATTGGATCTAGTTATCGTACAGTAAAGTTACGTATACATATCTGAATCAAATGAGCTGAACGTTCAAACCACACTGAGTTATTAGCTTATAAAAATGTTCCTTTTCTCGACACCCCTGTCTACTATAGGAACATAGCACTTTTCGTGTACCAGTACTCGACACATGCCAAAAAATATGTCCAAAAGTTAAATAACCACAATATACTTACCTGGGCTGCAGCTTCGAAGGTTTCTTAGTTAATAGAACACAATAAAAACATTTTAAGTCAAAAAATACCACTAAATAACACCACAACAAAATTAGCTTTTCTTAACCTACACTTTAACAAACACTGGTTATTGGCGGGAAAAGTCGAGGTTGCTGGAAAAACTTCAATTGTATTCTTGTATGTTAGTGAGTTTTCATGGCATAACTATGGCAATGTGCACTAAAAAGTCGGAGCTATCATTGGTTATTTCGGGAAGCCGATGTTTGCTAGGGTTACGTTATTTTTTCCAATAATTACAATGGGTGTCGACTACAGGTACAGTGTCGACAACTGGTGCGTTTACCTTAAGCTTTACCCCCAAATACAATATCATGAACAACAAGTATATAGTTCTTGACTTGAATGGAAATTGTGTCACAAACAGGAAAAATTCAATAAAATATACAAAATAAATATAAGAAAATAAACAACATTAAGTATTCTCTCAACGTAGGTATACGGTTTCAGCTCTATAAGATATTCGATTACATTTTGTTTAAATTTCTTAAATTGAACAGTACCCCTGATGGTCAGAGGCAGTCTGTTGTGAAGTCTAATAGACGAGCGGCGTACTCCCAAAATTATGACACCTACCCATAACTTTTTGGTAACCGACAAATTTTAGAACCAAAATATTTTTTTCAAAAATATGCACAACTTTTCTTATTAAAATTTTTCGATTGGAGTGGGGGAACATTGTGTTTTTTGAGAAAAACTGGTTTTTTTTTCGAACGTAATACGCGCGCGGATTACGATTCAACTCGCTCTCAATTTTTTCCACTTTTATGTATTGAAATGAAACTTTTACGGTTTGATCGTGATATTAAGCACTTTCAAAAAATGTTTAGATTGATAACCAAAGTTGACCTGTTTTGATGTTACGTAACTATATATAATTATTTAACGAATAATCGGGTTTTTATCTTCGTCGAATAAAAGAGTCGAGGAAATTTTCAAAATGATGCTTGCAATTAACAAGGTTTCAATTAATATAGTTTTAAGAAGTTTTTGGCAAAATTGCAAGAACTTGTGTTGCAAAGAACGAAATCTATAGCACTTCGAATATACTGCGCGCGATTGTCGTTTGAACGTACACTCGCTATTAATTATCCTCTCACTATCTATCGCTATTAATAAATCAAATTTTTATGTAACTATCTTCTTTAAAAAGTGGATGAATGTTTTAAACAAATTTTACAGACCTTTATTATCATAAATTTTTATTATTTTTTTTACATTTTTTTATATTTTTTGTATAATAAAGTTATAGAAAAGTAATATATACAAAGGTAAAGTAAAATAATATCATTTATTTTGTTAACAAAATTCATTATTTAGCTCTGGATCATCACATGCATTTTCATCGCATTGGTTTTTACTCATATTGCAACATGATTCAGAACAAGAGCATATATCACAACAGTCTAATTCAGGTGCAAAACATGGGCACACAATGTTTGTACAGGGTTTTTTTCTGCTCTTGTATGAACAAAAATATTTTAGCAGATATTCCATCGCGATATTTCCTTCGAATTAATTTGGAAGTAACACTTCATCATTCAATATGGTTTTATACAGGGACTGTAACTCCTTTATTAAATCAACAAAGATACATATTTTGGCTAACAAACTTGGTTCAAGCATCACTGATTCACTTCTGCCTCTTCACGCTATGAGTGATACAGCTTCCAGTTTCTTCTCCATTGGAAAGAAAAAAGCGAACGCTGCTTTGCAAGAATTGAGTGAGAATGATTTACGAACTTTTTCAAATTTGACAAATTTACAAATACAGCAAGCTATAAAGATTGTTAGTAATTTCCTAGCTTCAGCATATGACCCTTCAAAAAAATCAAAAGCTGATAGGTATTGTGTAAATTCTTTTAGATAGGTATTGTTTAGCCATTGAAAAAAATACTCCTATAGATAAACTGCCCCCGTCGGAATCAGCATTAAAACAACACATTTTAAGATCTATGTGGCAAATTAATGAGTGGAATCAAGCTACTTTATCAGAAATGATATCTTTTGAAGTAACGAACTATGGTTGGATTCAACAAGATGAAGTGTTACTTCCAAATTATTTCGAAGGTAATACCGCGATGGAATATCTGCTAAAATATTTTTTTCATACAAGAGCAGAAAAAAACCCTGTACAAACATTGTGTGCCCATGTTTTGCACCTGAATTAGACTGTTGTGATATATGTTCTTGTTCTGAATCATGTTGCAATATGAGTAAAAACCAATGCGATGAAAATGCATGTGATGATCCAGAGCTAAATAATGAATTTTGTTAATAAATAAATGATATTATTTTACTTTACCTTTGTATATATTACTTTTCTTTAACTTTATTATACAAAAAATATAAAAAAATGTAAAAAAATAATGAAAATTTATGATAATAAAGGTCTGTAAAATTTGTTTAAAACATTCATCCACTTTTTAAAGAAGATAGTTACATAAAAATTTGATTTATTAATAGCGATAGATAGTGAGAGGATAATTAATAGCGAGTGTACGTTCAAACGACAATCGCGCGCAGTATATTCGAAGTGCTATAGATTTCGTTCTTTGCAACACAAGGTCTTGCAATTTTGCCAAAAACTTGTTAAAACTATATTAATTAAAACCTTGTTAATTGTAAGCATCATTTTGAAAATTTCCTCGACTCTTTTATTCGACGAAGATAAAAACCCAATTATTCATTAAATAATTATATATAGTTACGTAACATCAAAACAGGTCAACTCTGGTTATCAATCTAAACATTTTTTGAAAGTGCTTAATATCACGATCAAACCGTAAAAGTTTCATTTCAATATATAAAAGTGGAAAAAATTGACAGCGAGTTGAATCGTAATCCGCGCGCGTATTACGTTCGAAAAAAAAAACAGTTTTTCTCAAAAAGCACAATGTTCCCCCACTCCAATTGAAAAATTTTATTAAGAAAAGTTGTGCATATTTTAGCAACGAACATTTTGGTACCAAAATTTATCGGTTACCAAAAAGTTATGGGTTCTTCATTAACGAGAGTTCTTTTTTGGGGTACGCCGCTCGCCTATAATACTCATATACCTTAGGCTACTTTCATAAAAAGACGATGAATGTTTTGGATAAACATAACTAATACGTCTAGTTTGGTAACCATGTTTGAAAGCAGAGCCATCATACAAATTGTACCTACAGAAATGAACTAACACATTGTGAATATATAAAGCAGGTGGAGTGAGAATATTGCATCTTCTAAAAACTGCCCTACATGATTCTCTAAATGACATACCCGTTAAAATTTTTAAAACTCTTTTCTGCAAAATAAAAACCCTCTGAAATTGATTACTTGTACCCCAAAAAACAATACCATAACTCAAAAGCGACTGAAAGCAAGAAAAATAAATTATTTTTAGCTGTTGAAAAGATAAATACCTTTTCATAACACATAAGGAATAACTAACTCTACTCAATTTAACACTTAAATCATCAATATGTTTTATCCAATTTAAGGTATCATCCACGTGTATACCCTAAAAGATAGTGAACTTCGATAAAGTGACATTTTAACCATTTACACATATTTCTTCACAAATTTTATTTCTCCTATGAAATAACATACAATGGATTTTTAAGTTGTTTTTGACTACACAAGTTCTTGAGAAATATTCATCCAAAAACTCCATTCTCCCGCTTGCCACGTCAACAGCATTTTTAAGATCATTTCCTTGGATAATTATATTTGTATCATCAGCGAAGTTCACCAGATTACATCTTGAAGATCATTAATGAAAATTACAAATAGATCGGACCCACTCGATTGGCATAATTTTAATTTTTAAAAATCATGTAGATGTATTGCAATAAAACGTTCGAAATGTTGTACTTAGATTCAACGAAGCTGAGTAATAACATCGTTAACTAATGAAAAAAGATCGAATTATATATCGCAGTTTTCTAAAAGCAGTTTTTTGACGAATATTTCATAGATATCGCTTGTGAATGAATGAAAAATGAAATTATTATTTTAGTATATTGTCTAAGAGTATTCAATCCTCATTAAAAACAAAGTACCCACATGAACTTTGCTGCTCGCTTTTATCCGTGTCAAATCAAAAATTATTTCCATGTTTATGACTAGGCTTATTGTTTGTTATCCGAGGTGATTCCGTAATAATTTGATTACCTACTTATCTCGATTAGTTATCAGATACGAATTTTTCATACTGCCAATTAATCGGGTCAGTAGTGCCAATCGTATTTTCTGTCAATTTCAACTAGATTCAAATATTCACTCCGAATAAATCAGCTTTAAATTTTAGTCGTCAAATGACGGTAAAAAAAATTAGTAAAATCTTTGTATTTATCCCTTACAGCACCGATTTGTATGAAAATTTGGATTTAGGTTCTACTTACCATCTATTTCAGAGTCTACCCTGTGCCGGGAGTTGCTTTTTCTCTGGGGGTAGATGCCACCCCTTCTAGGGATAGAAAAATTTTTCATTGAAAATCAGTACGGAAATCGATGAATTGACTAATTCTAAGCCACTTTCGTTCTATGAAGTTCTTTCTGAAAATCAATACTTTTCGACTTATTCCCGACTGAAATTGTCGGTTTTCAGGCAAAAAAAAACCACGTTTTCAGATTATTTTTCGCGAATAACTGGAAAAATATGCATTTAATCGAAAAACCTGCAGAGAGCAAAATTATAGCTTATAAAAAAACGAAGAAAATCGTGTATTTATGATGTATTCCGACCCAATACAAACAGAATTATTGCTTGTTGAAAGTTGATTGGTATTTACCACTATACTAATATAGATATTCAATTTCTACAAAAATATGCTTTTGGTTTTTTTCCCATAACTAGCTTAATTTTTAAGCAATCAAGTCCAAAAAAAAATTTTTGTAGGTTTTTTAAATAGCTATAAGCTCATCAAAATAATTTTTTTTTCAGATCTTATTTTCAAAAAGGTTCATGATAAAAGGGCTCAAAAAAGGTACTTTGCGCGAACACACGCAAGCTTTGAATGGCCATATCATATTCAATTTTTAAACTTAAAAAAAAATGAAACGCCAAAAGTTTGAAAAATAAGAAAAACGAACAATTTCGCACTCAAAATTTTGCGTATCATTAATAGCTTTTTCGCTAAATTACGAAAATAATTTTCTCTCTTCAAACTCAATTTTTTTCAAAAATAAGTACTTTAAGCTGGTCAAGCACTCAGAACATACTATAGAAACATAAATGAAGTGAATTGTAAAGTGGCAACGATTTTTTTCAAATGGGGTGGAAGAGAGGGTGAGATTTTCACTATTTTTTTCCAACGAAAAAGTAGGAATCGACATTATTCTCTTCATAACTCGCTTAGTTTTGATGCTAAAAACTTTCATTAAAAAATAAAAATGAAGGTTTTTTAAAGGACTTCAAAAAAAGTTTTATGAGTTTTCCCCGAAAAATGCATTGGTTTTTTGGTTATTGTACGTAGAAACTTTCCATTTTGGCGATTGAAAATACCAGTCAACTTTCACCAAGTAATAATTCCATTTTTATTGGGTCTACATACGATTTTCTTTGTTTTTTTATAAGCTATAAATTTGCATTCTACATTTTTTCTATTGAATGCATTTTTTGCCAGTTATTCGCGAAAAAGAATCTGAAAACGTGTTTTTTTTGCCTGAAAACCGACAATTTCACCCGCGAATATGTGGAAAAGTATTGACTTTCAGAAAAAACTTCATAGAACAAAAGTTGCTTAGAATTAGTATCGAGTTCCGCACTTATTTTCAATGAAAATTTTTTCACCCCAAAAAAGGGGTGGCACCCACCCCCAGGGAAGAAACAACCCCTGTCACAGGGTAGACTTGAAATAGATGGTAAGTAAAACCTAAATCCACATTTTTATGAAAATCGGGGCAGTATGGGATAAATACACGGGAAAATGGTCATTGACTGGCCTATTTGCACTCATTATTCTGTTTCAAATTTATTCTATTTCAAATTTAGGACTATGTTAAAGCTCCGAACAACAATTCGACGTTTTTCTTGTTCCACAAATGTAATCTTAATTTGTTTGTAATGACAAAGCGATATAAGTAGTCGATATTGGATAGTAATGACCCAATGACTGTGATGAAGTCAAATTCTCGTTCATCTTGGTATTCTTGTTTCAATATGACACGTCGATGACGATAACAAGACTCTTTGTCTTCTAGTTTCCAATCTGCTGTCGACGCGTATTTTTTGGGTAGCATACGTCGTTTCTATTATCGATCGACTAATTTTCTTGTTCTGCCGGTGTAATTATTATGTTTATTTTCGACTTATCGACATGTTGAATATTGGGAAATTTTCAGATTCGTTCAGTGCGTTCTTACGATTTCACCTGGGCGCACTCTTCTAGTTGCGCTTTTTCGAATGAATTCACGCGTATCTACTTGTTAAGCGATTGGTAAATTCGTCCGGTTGTCATCATGAGCGCGTGGGAACATCCTTCTGTCGCGTCTTTCGCGTTTTCGCCATCGTTGAAGATAAATTCCGCGGCGGATTTCCCGCTTGGCGAAACGAATGAGTTATTCGATCGAGTGCCGAACTCGATGCCTTACGAATATATGGTCGGTATGCCATACGAAACGGACATCTGCGATTATGGTTTTGTCGTTGGTGGAAAAGATTGTCCGTGTCCACCGTATGCAAATTACTGCGAAAGCGGTAGTTCGATTCAATTAGGCGACCCTAGTCCATCAGTTAGCGTTGGAAAAATTAACCCTATGAATTATGGGAGTGCAAGTTCTATTGTTCGTGGGAACGAGAGCATAATGATCTATAATGATATATTCGATTACGAAGATGTGAATTCTGCCAAGTTTGGGAAAAAGCAACCCGCGAATTCAATGTACAACAGTCAGATGAAAAAGTGGTACGTAAATGAAGAATGAAAGTAGATAATTTACAAGAGGTCCTTTGTATGTAAAGATTCATCTTGAAATTTTGTTGTTTGAATTAATTCCCTTATAACTTATCTTTTCCAAAAAATCTGTTAACCTACCCTTGTAATATTAGTTATATTATCGTCTTGAGATTATTGGAGTTTCATGTGGAAGACATACTAGTTCAGCGTTATCCAAACTTTTTCCTTCATGGCCCGGTTATTTTATTATTTTTTATTCTTGACCCAGTACCTGAAAATTTTTATGGGGTATTGTTAAAATGAAAGAAGATAAACAATGCATCATTTTATTAATGGTGAAACAAAAGTAACTCTTACAAAGATGCAAACAAACATCACAAATAATATAATTATATATATATATATATATATATATATTATATATATATATATATATATATATATATATATATATATATATATATATATATATATATATATATATATATTATATATATATATATATATACATATTATATATATATATATATATATATATATATACAGGGTTCCCCAAATTCGATGGCCTATTAGAAGTATCTAGAGAACGAAAGGAGTTAAGGACTTGAAATTCGGGCTACACGTACATGAGGTTATGATCTACACTTGGAGAATATTATCATCATTGCAATGTTGCCAAATCTACGAGTAACTTACGCTCACTGTTATTTCAAATGGTACACCATGTATATTTTAATATTTTTGTATTTTGTGGAACATTTTGAAACTTTTTTATAAAACATATGACATACCTATCTTGAGCCATTTTCAAAATAAAAATAATTTTTTGAAAAATTTGGCAACAAACATCTCCGAATTAAAAATTCACAATATGATGTTCTTTGGGTACAACATAAAAGTGAAATTTATGCATTAATTTTAAATGGGACACCCTATATTTTTTAGCAGCATTCAAAGGAAGAACAAATTCCTCAACTGAAAGTGTAATACAATATTATACCTATCTCCAGCGGTTCAAGACTTATGGGCAAAAAACTAGAAAAACTCAATTAGAAGAAACATTACTTTTCATTCTAGGCCTGAGGGCTATCAATGCAACGCAAATAAATGTCACCGGTTGGCTCATCTTTAACCTCGAACTTTGGCACATGTCAGACATTCAAAAAAAATACAGACTTAAAGTGAAATAATAATAATAACTAGGTATTCAATGCAAGCTGCTGTTTGCAAATATTTAGCGAAGCAAGCATTTTTTTTTTGCTGAATCTGAGATTTTCAAAAATAAAAGTCATGTCATCCTTAACCAACATGTATGCTAACGATTGCCGTTTGAATTTTGGTGACACAAAAGGCAGTTCCGATTAGTTCCGAATCTGCGCCCTGCCTGAATCCGGGCATGTCTAGGACACAAACACCTATGTTTATGTCATAACATGTTTTATTGTAAATTCTGACATTTCATTTATTATGCTTAATCTGATACAATTGCCCATAAGTCTTGAACCGCTGGAGATAGGTATTATATTGTATTATACTTTCAGTTGAGGAATTTGTTCTTCCTTCGAATGCTGCTATAAAATATAGGATGTCCCATTTGAAATTAATGCATATATTTCACTTTTATGTTCTACCAAAAGAACATTATTTTGTGAACACCCTGTATGAGATACCTTGACTCTCATAATTTATTATGTTAACCTAACCTCATATGATTCTGTAACAAAAATTTCAAGGCTCTAGCTGTGATAGTTGAGAAAAGATTAATCTTTAATTCGGAGATGTTCGTTGCCAAATTTTTCTAAAAATTATTTTTATTTTGAAAATGGCTCAAGATAGGTATGTCATATGTTCTACAAAAAAGTTTCAAAATTTTCCACAGAATACAAAAATATTAAAATATACATGGTGTACCATTTGAAATAACATAGTGAGCATAAGTTACTCGTAGATCTGGCAACGTTGCAATGATGATAATATTTTCCAAGTATAGATCATAACATCTTATACGTGTAGCCCGAATTTCAACTCGTTAATTTCTTTCGTTCTCTAGATACTTCTAATAGGCCATCGAATTTGGGGAACCCTGTATATATATTTATATATATATATATATATATATATATATATATATATATATATATATATATATATACAGGGCCGGATTTAGGCATGGGCCACATGGGCCCAGGGCGGCAACTTTTTAGGGGCGGCAGATTTTGAATGCCAGTAACATTTTGCTAAAAAATCAAGAGCGTTTATGTTGATTATTTCCACTCAGATTTATACATTAATTGAAACTATAAAAAGTTCAAAGAGAATTTTTTCAATAGGTACAGTAGATAATTTTATAGCAGACTTCACTTTTATTCTTGTCAAACCTCTGCCTCTTAAGTGCCACTGAAATTATATTTGCCGCAACTTATTTTCATGAATTATACTCAACGGACATTGAAGCTCCTTCTTTTGTTGTTGAATGTCATTATTTGAAGGTCCGTTGTGCAAAGAAAAGACATCCAGTACAGAGGAAATGTCGCTGTCATAATTGAACAGATATATTCTGTCAAAAGATCTCCAGGACTTTTATCCAAATATAAGTATAGCTAGTGAGATGTTATTACGTACACCAGCCAGCATCTGTGCAGCAGAACGTTCTTTTTCTACTCTTTCTGGAGTAAAGAATTATTTAAGATCAACTGGTGGCCAGAAGACGTTAGTTAAATTATTTGTTTTAGCCATAGAAAAAGGCTTGACGTGTAAGCTATAAATTAATGATGTCATTGACACTAGGCGTAAAAATTCTGAAAACTTGATAGTACGAGAGGCGATGACCATGATTTTTGATCCATAGCATCCCGACCAAAACCGTATAAAATCGATAGACTAGGTGACCCTGAACCCAAAAATGCGAATTTCAGATATTTTGCGCGTAGTGTCTGACCTGTGCGAATTGTTGAAAATGTCAACAAATTGAGCCGAATCGAGCCATAGCAACCCGTCTGATTTCTGGAATGTAGTCAGATTATTGCCTTAGATACCAACGACACGTTTTTCAGACGTCGATAGTGTAGCGCGTGTCCGGGAGACGATTAAAAAAAAAATGGGACAAAAAAGGTGATGTATAGCATCCCGTCTGAAAATCATTTTTATAATCAAATTGAGGTCAGTTGATGCGAAATAATCAATTTTCAGAAAAAAATCCCGACCGCCTCACATTTTGACAATATTTTGAAAATTTCAATCAATTTAGCCAACCTGTTCCCTAGCATTCCATCTGAAAACTGTTTGAAATGATGAATTCAGTTGCCTTAATGTCGAAGAAATCGTTATCAGACAAATTGGGTGTAGCAGCTAACCTATCAGACACTCTTCGCTTTGTTTTTTTCGCAGAACACACAACATTTTTTCGAAATTATTTTATTTGAAAGGTTTGGAAAACACAGAGTGTCGTAGTGGTAGCGGAGTGTTAGGGCGTTTGCCGCTCGACTCCGAGACGTTCTTTTTTCATTTTGGAGTCATAAGCGACATTAAAAATGTCTGAAAACAGTATTTTTATAATGTCGGTATTCATACAAAAAGTTAAAAACAAAATTCAACCAGGATGCTATGGAACAGGTTGACTAAATTTGTTGACATTTTCGATAATTCGCCCAGGTCAAACACAACGCGCGAAATGTCTGAAAACAGAATCTCAGCAAATATTCCACATAACAAAGTAATAAAAGGCATTATTCCTAGATCATATTAAGTGAAGCTATGACATTATTATGATGTTATATAAATTTATTTTTAAGATATTGTTATTCAAATACTATCATTTTAAGTCTGGCAAATTGTCGCGTTTGGGAGGTGGGGGCAGCGAAATGCTTTAGGCCCATGGGCGGCAAATTCGTAAATCCGGCCCTGTATATATATATATATATATATATATATATATATATATATATATATATATATATATATGTTTATAAATATAATAAATATTAATGAAATTGGTGTTTTCCGTTAACAAAATATTTCAGATGTTGAGAAAAGAATTTTATTTTTGAATCTAGTGCCATGTCTAATCGATTTCGACTTGCAAGAAATAGACAAATCGTAAATGATAGCTAATTGGTAATTGGTAGCAATTTTTTAAAAGTAAAATCAGAATGATTGTGAGACGTTATTTGTTTTTAATAATTTTTTATAAGAATACCTTGATATATTCCCAGAAGGTGTGAAAGTATAATGCATTTTTGCACACAATTAATTTATTTAATAATGTCGATTTTATTTTATTTACTTATATTTCATAGTTGTCGCGGCCTGGCATTTGGGAAACTCTGCACTAGTTTATAATGATGATACGGTAGGCTGGCGAATGTTTCTATTAATTATTAAAAAAAACATTTGTGAGCAGGTCTTACATTAGTCCTCAATGATATCTAACACACTACCTAGGTAGCGAGCAAAATTTTCAGTTATAATATCACAAGAGCATCGAAAATAATCGAGCTACGAGACGTATTTTGCGAAACACCACGAGAGCGTAGCTCGTGTGGTGTTTTAAGAAAATACGTCGAGTGACGAGGTCAGTAAAACGAGTATTTTCCATTGCTCGAGTGGTATTCGTTACGGTTATATAACGAATAAAAAATATTAATTTTTTTTTGACAAAAGTCAAAACGTCGTCAACATGAAAACATTCACATTTTGAAACGATGCGAAACACCAAAACGACATTCATTATATCACGTCGTCAAGGGTATATTCACTTATCAATACGCGGTAGTTATGCAAAATTCACGGATTCTATTGGCTTATTCATACATGAGTTATATAATCAAAAAAATATGCGAATCTGGTACTGCAGTTAATCAAGTGATCAAAAACATTCTCGTTTGAAGCATTCGTTTAAGATCCGTAGTATGACGTAGTATGGCCGCCAACATGACATTTCGTCATTTTCACTTAACCTAAACAACTAAATTTTCATTACTATTGAAAGTCAATGTCAATTAAATTTAATTGATTGGAAGCCTCGGTAGCCCAGCGGTTAGGTGTTTCGCTTGTAAACCAAGGATCGTGAGTTCGGGTCATGACTGAGAGGTAATGACTCAAGCCCATTGGCCGTTCGGAACCGTCGTAAAACTGTAGGTCCCTTGAGTTAAAAAAAAATTGATTGAAAATTCTTCGTTTGATGAAGTATGAACAATGTATATAATAAAATTAACATTTCTAATATGAAATTTGAAAATTGTGAAATAACTAAAAAAAGAGAGAAATTCTACAGATAAACAATGCGCTTGGTGTATTTATATATTATTGTTGTATATAAATTGGCATGAAGCATTGTTCCTACGGTAAGCGATATTGATATCATAATGTGAAAGAGTTGATGTTAGTTTTCCGCTAAGGTCACCTATATAAGTTAAAATATTGAATTTATTTTCAACATCTTTTGATAGCGGAAAAACTTGCTATTGTTATTTGCCAACTGAAATTTAAATCAAAGACAGATAAACTCTCAAAATCGGGTTAATCTAAATTATCATTGATAATTGATTGTAACAAATTGTATATAGGTAGAACACATACAAATTTCGGAAAAAGAATTAAAGAATATGATCGCTGGTCCGTAATCAATAGGAGAAATTCTAATTATTCCAATCATTTGCTAGATCAGAATAATTCATTCAATGAAGTTTTCCATATAGAGGATTGATAATAAACTTTTTGGAAGCCCTTTTAATCAACAGACATAAGATTTCTGATCTATTACTGAAGGAACAAATTGATGTATTACACATAAAGTTATTCGGATTGTCTAGTTTTTGAATGAATACGCTGTATATTACCCACACAATGGTTTTTTTTTTATTATTATTAAAAAGAGGTGGGACGTGTGCCCTCTCACACGCGCCCGACCTCCGTACAATTTTGGCTTCGTCAACGTGGACATTTAGCCAGCAATTTACTATAATGAGGGGAACCACTTAAATCCGGACGCATACAAACACCCAGGAACACGGTGGGAATCGAACCCACCAACTCCGTCAGCGAAGACGGTATAGCGTTACCTATAACGCTCAGCCACGGAGCCTCCCACACAATGGTTGTTCAAATGAATCTATTTGAAGCCATAGAGTAGAATTATTATGAAATTTCATGAACAATAAAGTTTTAAACACAAGTGTGTTTTATTTTAAAGTTTAAACTTTATTCTTTATGATGTTTCACAAAGTGATGTGCGAGAATTCAATCTCAGTTATTATTATGAAATTCTCTTCGAATAATAGTTCTATAAGTATGAACAATATAGGTTGAATTTCGCTTTTTTTTTTGTAGATGGTGCCACAGGCAATTTCGTATGTCTGTCATCAGTTGGCTTGACATCTTTGCATATCAATCAGTAAAGAAATACAACTCTAATTACGACCGCTGAAGCCTATTGACATTGCTAATATACGTATCTTACTCGGGATTCGAACCTGATACCACCAACTGTGTCCTAAACAATTTTCTAAACTGTCTAGCTAGACCACTGTGACTTTGTGAGATGTGACATCATTGGGTCAATTTGTTTTTGTAGTGCAAGGTATATGGCTATGATTCATCGTATTTTTCATCTCTAGCTTTCCATTTATGATTTAATTTCGTTGAATTTGCGTATAGCAAACATATTGCCATTGATCGTATTTCCAGAAATGTACTAGAAACCGCAAAACTTCATAATTCTCCGATAAATATAATTTCTAAGTCAAGGTCAATCGCCATTTCATCTTTTGCCTATCGCCGAAAAGTAATTTGTTATTGGTAAACATGGCAGAGCAATTATTTTCGAAAATTAATTGCACATGATAATCACGCATTACTTCGCTTTATAAATGGATTATTTTGATTGGCAACTAAGAAGTTGAAGTTATTTTGTTGCTATTTCAAGTAGGATGAAATTGTCAATGACGTATCGAAATTTGATTATAATAAAATATGTTTGCCTATGATATCTGAATGGAATCGGTTATAGAATAGAGATTTATTTATTTATTCAATCGAACGGACATGCCATTTTACATTTATGAAACTAACCTAACACTAACTATTATTTACACACAAAAAAACTAACAAAATTAAAAGGTACAATTTGAAACATTTTTGCAAAATATCATTTACACTAAATTTCAATGAAGATTCACTCTCATTAAAGTACTATTGTAACCAGTTTGTTGAAGCAAAACTGATATAAAAGACTTTTCTCGATCTTAGTACCACTGGACTACAATTAAAGCTCAATTTCCTCAATAAATATTTACAATCAATAAAATTATTCACCATCTTGTAAATCAACATGATGTCAAAATTTCTAAGTAATTCTATAATGACCACCTCAAATTTATTCGCTTCTGGACTTCATTATAATTATCAAATGTTGATGGTAAGCCCATTTTGAATGCTATCCACTTGAAAAATTTCCTCTCTACTCTTTCAATATTATTATTATGTATGTTATAGACTGGAGACCATACCACTTACGCGTACTCGCATATACTTACTCCTCACGTTAGCACAATACACGTTCTTCATTTACCTCCAAATTGTTAAGGTTTCTCATTGATCTTTTAATGAATCCTAGCATTTTGAATGCTTTATTCATAATATATTGTATATTTGGAACGAAATTAAGTTTCTGGTCGAAATACACTCCCAAGTCCCTGATGATGTTAACTTCTCTTAATACCTGTCAGTTCAAATGGTACCTAAAAATGATCGGAGACCTCGCTCTTCCAAACCTTATTATCTGGCACTTCTCTATATTAAATTCCATTTCATTTGCTGCGCACCATTTCATCAATTCATTAAGATCGCTTTGCAATAATTCACTATCGTCAATTTTAGATACAGGTCTTTTCAGATCATCTGCAAACAGTAAAAGAGAGCAATATTTTATACCGTCCCCTATGTCATTAATAAACAACAGGAATAAAAGCGTTGACAAAGGTGACCCCTGCGGGACACCCGATTCCATTGTGAATTCCTCTGACGTTTCTCCTCTTATCTTAACTTTCAATCTCATTCCTCTCATTCGATCCGACACCCAATTTTTGAGTGTTGATCCAACTCCTAACGCTTCTAATTTGGCCAGAAGTAGCCAATGCGCAACACTGTCAAACGCTTTTTTAAAATCAGTATATATAGTGTCAATCTGCTTTCCCACCTTCATGGCTTCGAATATAATATCAGAAAATGTTAGCAGGTTGGTTGTAACCGATCTCTTCGCAATGAAACCATGTTGCTCATCAAGGAATATATGTTTGAACAACGGAGATATTTTATTCGCTATAAATGTGTCGAAACAGTTTTGGTATGAGTGAGGATTTACATATCGGTCTATAATTTAATATAATGATTTTTTTCGCCAGATTTGAAAATTGGAATTACAAAGCTTAATTTTCAAGTATCAGGAAATACTCCTAACTTCATTGACTAATTGAATAAACTACACACCGGAGCGGTAAGAATCGAATAGTTCGTATGATATTGAATTATACGAAACATTTTCTCATTCATTTGATCGTTCCATTTCGGAACCAATGAAGTTTTCTAAGTGAAAATATTACGACATTTTTGAAATTCTATGTAACAAAAGCGAAACACTTTTCCATTGAAAAAATAAACAAAATCAACGCTCTTTTTAAAATACAAAATACCGAATAAACTGAGAATGTAAAAGATGTCGATGTAAAAGTGAAGATGCAATTCTCGGTGCCTTTATTTAAAAATGCCGTAATGCTAAAATCTAAATCTAATGGGTGGAATGTATGAATTGAATGCCATGTTTTCCTCTTATATGTGTTAAATTTAATTTGGAATGAAAAACAGTGTCTCGGGAAATTGTCTAGTATTGTGTAATCAAATGAAGGTAAGTAAACTTGCAGAAAACTTTTCGCCATATTTCACTTTCAAATTATATTCAAGCAACACTTGTTGACTAAAGCTCTCGTTCTTCCATTAAGAGCAACCACAAAATCTTTTTGAAAAGAACAAATTTCAATAAGCTGAAATGTTCTGAAATACAGGCCATAGATGGCACTGCTACACATTAATTTACTGTTTTATCATGCAGCAGCATGTGAGTAGCATTGTTATATAAATGATACTCACCAAATATAAATTAAATCAGATAAATAATTTGTTTTATACAGATATTTCAAGTAAGCTTATCTTGTTTTCCACGAAAGGAATGAAACTGAATAACTTGCCGTCATAAGATAATGCGTTTTGGATGACTTATCTCTCACAAAAATCAATTGAAACTTGCTGAAGCTGTACAAGGAGTAGCTTATATTGTACTCGTAGACATATCACGATGAAGGGTAAATCACATTTTAAACAAATAACTAGGTATGGGAGAGCTTTCTTCAAGATTTTGACGTTACTTTTTTTTGATTATGTGGATATGCGAATCTCAGGAATTGACATTTGAATCTTGATATGGAGTAACTGTCAAGGAAAATTCAAATGATTTCTTTGTTATATTGAATTCGTAATTCCTCCATTAAGCGTTCTCTGAGACTTCCAATCATATGTCCTAAAGTATGGAGAAATTTGTCAACTCATTAGGTGGCAGCAATTCCAATAATTCAAACATTATTCTATATTCGCCGAGAACGCAAGATGCAAAATAAATAGGTACATTTAATCTTATATTGAGGTCGTCTAGATTCTAGAATATCCGAGCGAATATCAACAGCTAAAAGAAAAAAGTTTCACCTAATGCAAGTGCTTCTGTACTTATATTCATATATAGTGGCTTTGCAATAATCAGAGTTGAACAATAAATAGTTTATCTAAATATCGATAGCGATAACGATATTCAGATCGATTTAGAGATAATCATAAGTAAACGCATGAACAGTGGCATTACATTTCAGTTATTATTCTAGTATTTTTCGAGTGAAGCTTGCTTCATTGGTCCATGTCCACGAAATTGTCTGTTAGATCAATTCAAAACATTCGGTGGTAACATATGTGAACTCTTGTTTAAAACTGTTCCATTTTCTATCAACGAAATCAACAATTAGTGAAATTATACAAATCCTACCCGAGTGAATAATTGACGTCCTAAAAAATGTTTCCCTTAGCATTTGAACGATTTTTACACTGATCTACAAGTAGTAAAGTCTGACGGAAAACAAAACCAGATTTTTAATTTATAATTTTCTATTGGTCACGAAATTATAGAATTATCTTCCCTGTTGGATTTCCACCCTGAATATATATTGCGGTAAGTGTTCAAGTTTGATAATTCAAAATACAGGATTGGACATGGAGACGAAGGACTTGTAAATATCACCTCTTGAACAACTAAATAAGAATATAAATGGACACTTTTTATCTTCAGGTTCGAAGACTACTGCTGATCAAGACAAGACATACAACACTTGAAATAATCAGAGAACTTGTTTGAATCTATTATATCAAATGTAGAAATCACATGTACACTTTCAGAATATTGATGAACGTCAGTGGGAAAATTGCAACTAGACTTGATCTACTGAAGTTACGAAGTCATAGAAATACAGACAGTTAATAAAACCATGTAGAATCTTAAAATTGTAAGTAAGTCATGTCTATAAATTGAAGCACAGGTTGAATTATTATGCACTCAAGCACAGCGTTTCTAAAACACTGGTCCGCTGTGGCTCTACAATTGATCTCTGAAGTTTAAACAAATGGAATCAAAATAATACTCGCGAATAACATCATATATTTAAATTAATTGGATTCCAGTTTCGAAAAATTCAATCTAGTATGAAAACCTATCTAAAAAAATCATAACCAATAAAAAAAAAACGATGTGATGTCATCTTTATGTACGTCAGAGTACATATTGTTAGGCTAAAAATTTTCTTCTAACGTTTGAAAAGTTAGAACTTTATTTATCCAAAGTATTTCCAGAGTCTCGCTGTTGAATATATTTAGTTGTTCCTTGTAAGAGTCAGCGAAATGAAAAGTAAATTGATGTGTTCTGAATCCATACCGATACCAGAACACAATTTTGTTTCATACACGTGTCGTTGCGTTCTCCCGTCCCATTTCCTTTGTCATTGCTCATATGACCCATTCATCTCTGAAGTACCTATAGATTAGTGGTTCGGAACCTTTTTTTTTGTTGCGGCACAATTTTAATGATTTCAAAATTTGGCGGCACACAAAGAAAGAGGTAAGTAAGTTTGAAAGCTTTTTACGTACTTTAAGAAATAACGCATTACAAAACAAGTAATTAATGATTTTTTTAATGTATTTAAATACCTACCTATTTCTGTATTTTGTACATTTTCTTCTCAAGTTATATTATTCAATAATTTTAACATGTTCGTGTATGTAAGTACTTTTCTTCAATTCAACTATACTTGTATCAACCGTCTGTGGTCCAGATGGTTGGGAAATTGTGTAGGGCACACACAGGGCGAATACTCGCCTATGTCCCATCATCCCCTTAAAAAAAAAAACAACTTTACTCATAATAAAGAAAGCATTATAGTTTTTACTACTCATATTCATTTCTGGAATTTGGCGGCACACTTCAAAAATTTCGTGGCACACAAAAGTGCCGCGGCAGAGTGGTTGAGAATCACTACTATAGATGATATTCCTTTATTTTTTCCTAGGTTATAATTTTATCGAACAGTTAATTGATTTATTCGAAATTTAAAAAAGATTTTTTGTAGAGCCACCTCGGATCACTCTTTCAGAAAGTGCTCAATAGTTTAACCTGTGATGCCCTAATTTATACACATGACTTACAAGCATTCATTACATTTTCAAGGTTTTACATAGTTTCATTCATTTTCTTCATTTCTATGAATTTGTAACTTTTGTAGACGAAAATCAAGTCTAGTTGCTAAGCACATAAAATGTCAAACTGTATATTATCACTGGTAGGTATAGATATCGATAGTAAAGAGAGACGACTGACGTTCATGAATGTTTTGAAAATGTATATGAGATTTCTTCCTTTGGCATAATCGATACAAACAAGTTCTTTGATTATTTCCATGTGTATTATTTATTTTCTTGATAAGCAGTGCGCTTTGGAACAGAATATATAAAGTATCCATTCATATTCGTATTTGAATGTTGAATAGATGATACTAACGAGTCCTTCTTCTCGCTGTTCAATTTGATTTTTTTTGGATGTTCAAACTTGAAACACTAACCCTAGTATTTGTATTCGTGGTGAAAATCCAACAGAGAAGATAATTCTGTTTTTTTCAGATGAATTAAAATCTATAACTTCTTCGACCAATTTTTGGAAACGAACAAAATCTCATTTTCTTGATTGACCTTATTACTCTGTAGAGGACTACTATTTTGAGAATTGATTGGTCGTTATGACCAAATTGAATAGCACATACATCAGCCTCTATTGAAAAAAAATTTGACACTTACTCGCGGTAAATTTTTATATATTTTATATGAAAATGTGGTTTGATGTGTTTTTATTTCTAAGTTTTACATTGTTTAGTTCTTAGATTTTTTCGCTTGATGTGGTTTTGTTTCTATATTTTACATTGTTTAGTTTTACGCCTTGTCGATAAATTGCACAATTTTAAAGACAGTAAGGTATATTTTTATTTTATTTGATCTACAATTTCGTGAGCATTAGAAAATAATGAAATTAAAAATCTGGTTTCGTTTTCCGCCACAATTTAGTGCTTTCTTATCAGTATAAAAATTGTTCAGAAGCTAAGGGTAGTTTGAAAATTAGCAACGCACATCCTCATCACAAAATTCTATATGAAGTTGACAGGTAGAAGTTTTGAAAGTGTTGATTTTGTTATATGATTTGATAGAAGATGGAACAGTGGTCAACAAGAACTCACTTATTTTAAAATATTATGTTTTCACCTACGTTTTTGTTTAATCAAGCATGACCTAACAATTTCTTTGAGGTCTCGGTAGACCAGCGGTAAGGTGAACCGCCTTATACCGTTTGTAAACCGAGGATTGTGGGTTCGAGTCCCACCTCGCTCTTGGGTGTTGTGTATGTCCGGAGATTAGTGGTTCTATATATATGATTAAAATTGTTGGGTAATGTACATAGTTTACAAGCCCATTAGCCGTTCGGAACCGGCGGCGGCGTTAAACTGTAGGTCCCTCGAGTAAAAAAAAAACAATTTCTCAGATATCAATGTGGCAAGGTGTCAGGTACTGTAGAAATACAAGAATAGTAACTGAAATGTAATGCCATTGTTTATGCTTTTATTTATGCTTATCTCTGAATCCTGCGTATCGTTATCGTTATCGAAATTTAGATGAACTAGATATTGTTAAACTTTGATTACTGCAAGTACCGAAGTATTGGAATTAGGTGGCACTTTGTTTCTTCTAACTGCTGATATTCGCTCGAATATTATTCCAACTCGTAGTCAATAAATAGCTTTTATTTTCAAACGTACAATAATAATTAATAACGTCATTTCTCGATTGACAGGATCATCGAAAAGTACTATTTCTCCGCCAAGGAGGAGAAGTGTTGCTATGCAACACTTTTCCGGCCGGCGGCAGGAAAAGTGTTACTATGCAAAAGATGAATTGGTAACCATAATCAAAAAATTCTCCAATTCAAACGTCATTTTCACTTTCAATCACTTCTCACCAGGTTGCGAATCAATTTTGCGTGGCAACCATAACTAGGCAAATGTTCCATAATTCATAACGATCGTAAGTGGATAGAATTATGTGCGTAAATGTGAATCAATCCAAAAATGGATATTCAGATTTTTATTAATTTCAAAACGTTTGAAAATAAAATAACATATTTCATTCGGAGTAGAAGTGACTTTTCATGGCTCGCTTTCAATTACAAGCTCAAGCTCGCCATGAAAAGTGACACTTCTCCTCCTTATGAAATAATATACTATTGTTCATTACAGAACTGCCGCGTTCTTGTTTCTCGGTGAGTGAAGAATATTTGAATTATTGGAATTTCTGCCACCTTATAAGTTGAGAAATTTCTCCATATTTTATGACATATGATTTGAAGTCTCGGAGAACGATTTATGAAAGAATTATAAATTCTATATAAAAAACATCATTTTTTTTTCTTCTAAAATGTGCTGTACCCTTTCTCCTGAGCTATTTCATACATCTTTTGTCGTCAATCCTTCGTCCTATATGTCTCAACTTGAATTCAATGCAATACTTAATTAATGTCAAAGAAGTAGGTCAGCTTTTCAATTTTATTGTATATTAAGTTTTATGAGTTTCTACTTTCTATTATTTAATAGATAATTTATCTCATAAAATTAATTTTTTATCACTACGGTTGAAATTATTGAAGAGAATGTCACCGCAGATATATATATATATATATATATATATATATATATATATATATATGTATATATATATATATATATATATAGGTATATTTATATATATATATATATATATAAATATATATATATAATATATTAATATTAAATATATATATATATATATATATATATATATATATATATATATTGTATATATATATTATATATATATATATATATATATATATATATATACATATATATATATATATATATATAAATATATATATATATATATATATATATATATATATATATATCTATCTATCTATCTATATCTACACATATATACCTGCCCTGTGCATAAAAAAATAAAAAGTGTTGAAAATGTCATTCTAAAGCATTTTAGTAACACAAGCAATAATGAATATATATATATATATATATATATATATATATATATATATATATATATATATATATATATATATATATATATATATATATATATATATATATATATATATATATATATATATATATATATATATATATATCTATATATATATTTATATATATATATATATATATATATATATTTATATATATATATATATATATATATATATATATATATATATATATATATATATATATATATATATATATATATATATATATATATATATATATATATATATATATATATATATATATATATATATTTAAGAGAGGGGAAGTCTTTGCTGACCAGTTAGGATAAAGCTAAGAAAAAACTCGTTGGGTACGCAGCATGCAGGAAGTATACTCTTATAACACTTTTTCCAATATTTCGACAATGTTTATTGTCATCATCAGGGAATGCTACAAAATTATTACAAAGTGAAACCAGGACAATTTGTGGAAAAAAGAACAAATAACTTACAGTGTCCATGAGATTGTATGCAAAGATCTTAAATTAAAATTAATCTTGACGTTCATAAAAAAGTGCACACATTCAGAACAAAGTCAGTGAGAGTAAAATTAAAATTGCCATTGTCACCAAATTAGAACCATTAAAGGCAGAAACAAAACAGTCACAAATTAAAATTCAAAATATTGTAAAATTATTATTAACCACTCCATCATACCGGTAATTACATCGTCGGCATGGGAAGTGAAATGAAATTAAAAAAAATATATAACCAAAAAGTGAGGCTAAAGCGAGAACATAGAATAGGTGAAAAACACGCCAAGGACCGAGAACTCTTACTCTTAGAGCAACAGAGCACAGAAAAGACGCCACATCGCCAGCATGTCATCTCCTACCAAAAGGAAAGACTCCGAATGTTGAAATTATTAAATTAAACAACTGAAAGATACATGAAACTTATTATGGCGAAAAAAGCTAATTAAAACTCCAAAATTCAATCAATCAATAGAGGAGTTTGAAAATCTTTCGTTATGAGGATATTGATCCAAGTGCAATAAGAATGAATATATTTCACTTAGATGTTTAATATCAGTCTTTTTGTTCACTCATAAAGAAGGTCACAATATCAATTTTGATGCTGCTAAAATCTTAGCTAAAGAGTCCAACAAATATAAGAGACTTTTTTTGGAAATGGCTTTCATTTCTCAGTCATCCTCGTGTGTGAACAAAAAGACTGATATTAAACATCTAAGTGAAATATATTCATTCTTATTGCACTTGGATCAATATCCTCATAACGAAAGATTTTCAAACTCCTCTATTGATTGATTGAATTTTGGAGTTTTAATTAGCTTTTTTTCGCCATAATAAGTTTCATGTATCTTTCAGTTGTTTAATTTAATAATTTCAACATTCGGAGTCTTTCCTTTTGGTAGGAGATGACATGCTGGCGATGTGGCGTCTTTTCTGTGCTCTGTTGCTCTAAGAGTAAGAGTTCTCGGTCCTTGGCGTGTTTTTCACCTATTCTATGTTCTCGCTTTAGCCTCACTTTTTGGTTATATATTTTTTTAATTTCATTTCACTTCCCATGCCGACGATGTAATTACCGGTATGATGGAGTGGTTAATAATAATTTTACAATATTTTGAATTTTAATTTGTGACTGTTTTGTTTCTGCCTTTAATGGTTCTAATTTGGTGACAATGGCAATTTTAATTTTACTCTCACTGACTTTGTTCTGAATGTGTGCACTTTTTTATGAACGTCAAGATTAATTTTAATTTAAGATCTTTGCATACAATCTCATGGACACTGTAAGTTATTTGTTCTTTTTTCCACAAATTGTCCTGGTTTCACTTTGTAATAATTTTGTAGCATTCCCTGATGATGACAATAAACATTGTCGAAATATTGGAAAAAGTGTTATAAGAGTATACTTCCTGCATGCTGCGTACCCAACGAGTTTTTTCTTAGCTTTATATATATATATATATATATATATATATATATATATATATATATATAATATATATATCTATCTATCTATATCTACATATATATACCTGCCCTGTGCATAAAAAAATAAAAAGTGTTGAAAATTTCATTCTGAAGCATTTTAGTAACACAAACAATAATGAATTTTTACATTATCATTCATACATTTGTTTATATTTGTTCTCTATTAGGGGAATGATCTAATATGTTTAAACGACATTTTACGGTAAATATTACAATTGAATGTTAGAATATGTATGGAATACCACAGTAAGAATGAATTTTTGATGAGTAATGAAAACCTTTATGACATTAGATTTACATTAAACATTGCACAAACTCGAATAATAATTATTATATTGTTGATAAAATCATAATTTTTACTTTTGCCAATTTTAGATGCAATTCCTTTATAAAATGAAACAAAAAAAAATGCGAAGAAGCCCACTCTGTGCTAATATGAAAACGCGAACCTGCTACTTTGGCCACGTGTATTCCTCATAGATTATCACGTGCGGAATTCCTGATTTTGATTTGCAGTAGACTTTGGTTAAAGTGCGATAGAAATTGCTTGGGACATCTAATTTCATTCTATTATTCAACGGAGTGCTGAGCAGACATCTCGAAGAACCGTCTATCGACCTTGCAGATCAAGTTATTTAATTTATACGCAAACGGATGTTTTCTTGAAGATAGTGGCAAAGGCGCCCATTGTTATATTGAAATATCTAGGCGAAGCAGTTGTCGATAGTATGGCAGCCTTCATCTTTTGTTTCCTTATAATAACTCGTGTATCTCGAATTACCAAACCGATCGAGTTCTCTCATAGCGATTATATAGAAGTTGTTGGTATCCGCACTGAGATTTATAAACAAATACTTCAGGAATACATGAAGTTTGAATTAATCATTAGTTTGGTTGTAATGGAACTCTTGTATAAGCAGTGTTTCTCCAATAATTATTTTATTATATTTTTAGGCATTTCAACCGAAATCAATATGTATATATACTTATATATGTATATATATATATATATATATATATATATATATATATATATATATATATATATATATATATATATATATATATATATATATATATATATATATATATATATATACTTACTTATATATATACTTACATATATTATACATTATTGAAATTTTTTTGAATATGTAACATTTCTAAAATTTCTCTGCGTTTTTGATCTTTGTCTATTTCTAAAATTTTTGTGCTATTAAAGTTGAAACTATGATTCTCATTGTTTTTATGTTTTATTAGTGTTGTGGTTTGTGTTTTGGTATATTTGTGTGCTTTAAATCTTTCTTCTAAATTTTGAAAAGTTTGTCCTATATATGATTTAGTACAATTATTACAGGGTATACTATATATATATATATATATATATATATATATATATATATATATATATATATACATATATATATATATATATATATATATATATATATATATATATATATATATATATATATATATATATATGTATGTGTTATATATTCAAAAAAATGTAAATAAAGTCGTTAATGATAAATGACAGATATAAAACATATAAGTTCAATATACGCAGATTTAATTCTTTAATTTAATAACATAAATAATTCAACAAACAAACTCTAACCATAACAACTCATCTTCTTAGACAAAATCTAAACATCTAGAATTTTCAATTTTTCTGAAAAGACAGTATAGTTTAGAACATGTGATCTCCAAAATTACAAGTAATGTCTTTTTAAAGACAACAATCAAATATGTTAAACCTATTTTGTACATTACGTGCGTGAAGGTTTCTGTGGTTCCCTTCCCATCTAATATCAACAGACCTGTCTGTTGATATTGGACTAAATAGCACGTAATTAATAACTGAAGACGGCCACAGCCGTGATAAAAATTTTTTGAAAAAAGATCAAAAGTACCCTATTTTTTGACTTTTCAAAATCAAAATAATTTGAACCTATTTCGAACATTACGTAGGTAAAGGTTTATGTGGTTTCCCTTACCATCTGATAATAACAGATTAGAATGTTAATATTGACTGAATAGTACGTAATAAATAACAGAGAACGGCCACAGCCGAAAAATTTTGATGAAACATAGTATTTTTTAACTATTCAAATTTTTTCAAATCACTAAATGTCACAGAAATATATATATATATATATATATATATATATATATATAATATATATATATATATATATATATATATATATATATATATATATATATATATATATATATATATATCTATATATATATATATTATATATATATATATATATATATATTATATATCTATATATATATATATATATATATATATATATATATATATATATATTATATATATATATATTTATATATTTTTTATATATATATATATATATATATATATATATATATATATATATATATATATATATATATATATTATATATATATATATATATATATATATATACGTAGTTGATTTCGCAATATACTATGTATTAAATGGAAGACACAATTAAATAAAATGACTCTTATATAAGAGAAGATGGTATTGAAATCTCTACATTTTAGAATGAGCAAAAATTGAAAATATAAAAAAAATTCTTCAATTGTTCAGTCTGATCCCTACCCCTCACTTATCGTACGAACTCTTCAATTTAACGAACTTCTGGATCTGTCGTTGTATGCCGGCTACTTGTATCTGCAATTGGAAGCCGTATAGACGATATACAGTACAGCCAATTGGTAGCTAATTTTGTTCAAGGGCATCTCTGAAATGAGCACTCGATTGTTATTTCTTTGGTTATTCTTTGTTCATTATCCTGGTGAATGAAATTATGGATCAAAAGAACTTAAATGAATCCGCGAAATTTTAATTCATTTTGGGATGAGTAGAATTTTCACTGAATTCACTGGAATCTTGAAACTTTATTTATGTTACCTGGTGAAACTGTACGTGAATAAGTAATATCTGAATAACATCTGCTGACTATGAATCAACAGTATAATTAACCCATTGATAATATATAGTTGTTATAGTTAATTGCATAATACTACGTTGAATTGTATTTACGAAAATGTGATTCAACAAAAGAGTACCTACCTATTAAAAATACCAAACGTTCCAGTTTATTTTTTTCTAAAATAACCCATTGAACATTGATTTTGAATACCGATAATTGTTATGTATTTTTCTAATTTATATATATATATATATATATATATATATATATATATATATATATATATATATATTAAATTTTATTTTAACGAAATATTTTCTAAGGTTTTAAGGATGGTTCAGCTACTAAATCGATCTGAAACCGAGGTATTTTTGCTATAATAGTAATTCGCTCAATACTTCGTAATAGACAGACTGAAGGAATTTTTAAAAATAACCTAGCAATAAAATATTATATATATATATATATATATATATATATATATATATATATATATATATATATATATATATATAAACTCTTGATAATTATTAGCAATAACAGGCTGGTTGAATCTTGAAAAACTCGATTTTAATAAAAAATTCTGATGAGGACCAAAGAGTCCGAAACACGTGTCAACGGCTGCTTCCATATAAGCGTCTATACCGATAATTCTACTCCACTTCTTTAATGTTTTCCCATGACTCATTTCTTTGTTGTTAGATAAATAGTACCCTTTTATTATTATTTTCAAACATTGCGTAGGTGAGGGTTTCTTTGGTTTCCCTTACCATCTGGTGATAACAATTTTGAATGTTAATATTGAACTGAATAGCATATACTAAGCAGCCCTGTTTTTTTCAATTTTTTAAATCAATAAATGTCAAAGAAATTTCAATTACGAATATCATAGTGGAACGTCAAATTTTTTATTAAAATCGAGTTTTTCAAGATTCAAACAGCCTGTTATTGCTAATAATTATCAAGAGTTTAAAAATAGATCACAGGCAACAACTATTAAAATAAATATATATATATATATATATATATATATATATATATATATATATATATATATATATATATATATATATATATATATATATATATATATAATGAAGTTGCTTCCGCTGTCTGTTCGCTCAGATCTACTCAACTGATTTGAATGCAGTTTTCAGCAATATATAGAGTGATTCAAGAGGAAGGTTTATACGTATAATTTATACATATAATATATTACATAAAGTGAACAAGAAAAATTCTTTAATAATTTAAAAATTATCAAACAACTTTCCAAGGAAGCTGGTTATACGTATTCCGCAACGCAAAATCTGCATTCACAATCGAACGGTGAATTATAGAAATTGTCAAGTCACTCCTACTCAAAATCTGCATATAGCTGTTTCGATCTTATGAGATCCCATCAGTGCAGCTTATTTGACCCGGAGTGAATTAACAAATTTCTAATTGTTCCCCAATACAAATCGTGGTCAGTAACACTGTCTGGATAACAATCCAGAGCGCCATCCCACCAAAGATATTGGGAAACAACAATTCACCGCTTGGACTGAAAATGCAGAAATTCGTCGCTTAAATACGTACCTCCTGATATGAAGATATCTACTCTACAACAGTGGTGTATATGATTCCAAGCCACACTAACATAGTGATTTAAAACCTTTGGATATACTCACGAGAGCGCGCCCTGAAGATGCTAGCAGCGTAATACGCAAAATACAACAATCAAATCATGAAAAACATACTTGTTGACCATGGTCAATTTCATACATTACATAAAGTGTTCAAGGGAAATTTTTTAAGAACTGAAAAAATTATCAAACAACTTTCCAAGGGAGCTGGTTATACGTATTCCGCAACGCAAAATCTGCATTCACAATCGAACGGTGAATTATAGACATTGTCAGGTCAATACATATAATAGTAAAGAAAAGCCGAAAAGTATATTTTTCATTTTAAAAAGATCAATAAAAAAGTCCACGATGGTATATATTTATCTCCTAAATAGAAACCACAGTAACCATATGTGTTATTTACTAAGCTATTTTATTTGACAGACACGTATAAAATGTACCTAACTGATATAAAATCCATTAACATCATAAAATCACTGTTTAAAAAGTATATTATCTAGGTAGAAATGGCACTAAACAACTTATTGAGAATTGAGAAAGGATCTTCTTCTCCATTCACCCTTATTTGAAGAACTGGGTTGTTGTTCTGCTATATGTATATATGTATGCGTAATGATATAAAGATGTAATGCCCATGCACAACAGAAATGTTTTAATGGGCGAATAACTTTATTTTTTTTCATTTGGACGCAATTATTGAATAGAATCACTCAATGTAAAAAAAATTGTATGTTTTTGCTGCTAATAAACATTATTATATTATTATACATTAATGTATTATTCCTCATCCAATTTAATACATTACATACGTTGTACATTTCAGTAGATCCAGACTGCCCTTATCAGTATTTCATTAAAATCAAGATCTTAGAAGATATCTGGGTGTTTGAATATTACATTGACAAATTGTAGCAGATTTTTTGCGTAGCCGCGACTATATTTATCTTGAAATTTTTTTATTGCTGTGGCACTAGCCTTCGTTTAGTGAGAAAATTAGACATATTTGAGCAGAGATAATATCTCGATATCGTTAACATGCTTGCACTGAAATAATGACAATCCACATTCTATTAGACCCAAGGCTTACTAACAGTAATTTAGTTTCAATGTTTGGTTTCAAATTATAGCCATTTGTTCTACTTAATCATTTGCATGGCGATAATGCTCCTTCAGAGATTCTTGATTATGAGAAGTAACTACCTAAAGTTTGATTGCTCTTTCTATGCTATTCACCCAATAACATTAATTTATATAATATTATTATTATAATTACGTAAGTATAATAAAATAAATTTTAATTGAATAGATTTATATCTAGAAAGTAAAATGTGTTATCTGATTCTTCTGCAAGTGTAAATTAAAATTTTCTATTGAAATTTCTGAATTTTGTTAATTTAATTTCTGAATTTTGTTTAATTAATGGGAAAATAATTATTCAGCAATCATTTCAATCGTTTGTTTACTATCATTTAGTATATATATTTTTAAATATTCCATAACATATCCTAATTAGCCTGTTACATTAAAAATGGGATTTCCCATTGCTACCACATTAATTAGCTGGTAAAAAAAATTCATATCGTATATAGCTGTTACTTCGCATTAATTGATTTGCTTAAAATAAAAAATTTCTGGAAATTGGAGTTAGTATTTGATTATTTTCTACATGTACTGTTGAATTGGGAAAGTTGATAAAAAAAGATATAGCGTTTCAAAATAAAAAAAATTATATTATATATATATATATATATATATATATATATATATATATATATACCTATATAAATATATTGTTATTTACTTGTCGTTTTTCAGCAATAATAAGACATTTGAATTAGAAGAACGAATTTATTGAAATGTTTATGTTTTTCGTCATGAAATTAATGACTTTCTCAAAACATTTGATGTATGGAAATTCATCAAAAGTTAATATATGTATCCAAATATATTTTCCAGGAACTCTAAAGAAGACATTATTGAACAGGAAAATTGGCAAAATAGTGAATATTATCGAAGAATATTCATTTAACTAAATGCAAACTCATTACTATCGTTCATTGAAATTTTCTGAAGAATTTTTACATTAACACTCGGGACTTTTAAACGATAATTAGCGTTTTATCGCCTAACTACTAAAAATACCATCATTCCCTTTTGAGATACGCTATTTTAATTATTTGGATACCAAATGAGTATTATCGTTTAACAAGTACCTTTCAATCACCGATATACAACCTCGTTATATAGTCCATTGAAATGTTACATTTATCAGAGGACGCAATTTAATAATTTGGGGATATTGTGAAGTCTAATCCAAGTTTGTGGGGTTGCAACCCTTGTCCCACGGCCACCATCTTGGTAAAAGGGGCACACATGGTTAATCCGACAAACTATAGATATCACAAAAAACTATCCAAACTTTTTTAGTTATATATAATATATATAAAATTCTCTACAACTTTGTAACTTTTAGTCGTAGAACAAAAAATAATTGTATTTGACGGCTACTCAGACGACCTCGATGTCGCAAGAAAGAAGTCTTGGCAGTGTTTGCGTCGTACGAAAAAACACAGATCGACAGAAGTAAAATTCAACAAGAACACCGCACCGACGTTAGTACAAGGAAAAGTTTTTGGTAAAGAGAAGCTAATTTCATTGTACTTCCCAAAACTTCAGTGTCGGAGGTGGGTTTCAGTGTCCACCAAGCAGAATTAGATGCGGACACCCTCATCATTCGCTCTGCTCTTGCTGCGCCTAAATCGTTTGACTCAGTACCTATTGTAGCTGAGAATACCGACATAGTTATCTTGATCATCGCACTTGGAAGAAAACAATTGAATATATTCTTTTTAAACATCAAAAGGACGTATAACAGAACATTTTTAATGTCCCTCAGGTTCTATGTACGGATACGTCATTGCGGATAATTAACTGTTTCTCCATTCTTTTTTAGGATGTGACACAATTTCAGCAGCTTACGATATGTGTAAACTTAAATTTCTAAAAACCCAGGAGAAACAGCCAGAATTAGCAAGTGAAATAGCGTTGTTCCTCAACAAGAGAGTTGACCCTGCTTTGCTCACTGTCATTGGTGGAGGTTTTTTTTTTATCTCTTTATATGGTTGTTATGAAGACCATAGTTCTCTTGACAGCCTAAGACATGAACAATTGGCCAAGTCAGTGACAAAGAGTACATTTAATTTATCTTCGCTTCCTCCAACATCCCGCTTCCACAGCTTCCGAGTCTACCATCAGGTCCAGTTGTGGCACGGTAATTGCAACGACCTTGAAGACTGGGACTGCAAAGCATATGGACAGATATTGATGCCAGTACAAAGCTCAAATCCTCCTGCACCTCCCGAGCTTCTAAAGTTGATATTCTGCAGATGCAGAGGAAGCTCTGGAGTGATGTGCGGATGGCGGAAAGCAGGCCTCAAATGTTCTGCAGTGTGCCTCCTTTGTTCTGGGGAGACTTGCAGTAACATAATTAATCGAGGAATAATTATTTTGAACATGAACCGCGGACAATGAGAATAGTATTCGTTTGGCAGCGCTGTGTCTGTGTCTCAAATTTTCATCGATTTACGCTCACAACATTTTTATTTTTGGTTCTTCGACTTAAGGATACTGAATCAAAGTTGTAGAGAATTTTATAAGCAACAAAAAATGTTTTAATAATTTTCAATAAGATCTATAATTGTCAGATTAACCATAAAAACTATTTATACCCTCTTTTCCAAGATCGCGGCCGTGGGACAAGTGTTTCAACCCCACAAACTTGGATTTAACTTCACACTAGACCCTCCCTGATATCTAAAAAATAAAATTGCCTCGTCTGATAAAAGCAATCCCAAATTTAACATTTCAATGGTCTATTAACGCTTTCACTTGATGCATGCAAATGACTACATACTCGTACATTGAAGAAACAAGTTTAGTTTCAGGAGAATTCAATGCGCTTTGTAAGTTCCTGGCCAATTTGATTGATATTATTCCTTTCAACTCGTGTCAACAATTCGATAGAAATAAAAGTAAAGCGATATTTACTTCATACATTCATAGCAAATTCTTCCTGACCAAAATAGAAGCGAGTACAAACTTGAGATTATACGGGAGTTATCGGAATAATTTTTCGACTACATCGCAACAGGTGTTATCAACCGTGTTGATATCTTCAGTAAAATATAGACGATCTGATAGCAGTTGGTAGATTTTTATACATAAATCTTTTTAATAGTCGTAATTTTCCTGAAAATAATAGACCTGCAGCATATCCAAAGTCAACTGTCAGGTGCGGGAGTAGTTTTTTCATCCGTTATAGACGTTCCAGATAACGATTTTCGAATTTTTCTTTATGTGAGATATATGTATCATATATATATATATATATATATATATATATATATATATATATATATATATATATATATTTTTATATATATATATATATATATTTATATATATATATATATATATATATATATATATATATATATATATATATATATATATATATATATGTATATGTGTATATATATATATATATATTTATTTATATGTATACCTATGTATATATTTTTTTCCGTTACATATTGAAATCTCGAACTGCTCCCACCAAACCAAATGAGCTGAAATTTGTTATATGCAACAATCTATTTGGATCTAAACTAGCTAGAAAAAGCATAGTCCATCGGAATCCAGGAGTTAACAGAAGCCTTATTATTGATATTCTAAATATATGAAAAGTATTTATCCCTTCACTATATTGATATATACGAATCTCATTCCACAATCCCAGTATATAACCCTAGCCCCGTGAACAAACCGAGCTAATAACCGAACAGTTATGTGTGTTTATAAGCATTGTGAAGGCCCCTGGATTCGTACTCCGAGTTTTTCTCCGAGGTTTCCTCATGGCGTAGGTGTCACCAATTGCAAACTTACAAAGGCGAAAGCTGGGCCTGTATTCATTATCTGAACCCCACCTCGCGTCTTCTCTTCCTATATATATATATATATATATATATATATATATATATATATATATATATATATATATATATATATATATATATATATATATATACACATATATATATATATATATAAGTATGTATATATTTATTTTGTCCACTACTGTACTATAAATCATTCATTATACGTGTGCTTCCTGAAGTACAGTTATACCTATTATTCACTAGTGTGTATAATGGTTCATTATACACTGCATGACGTCACACTCAAAACGTATGTCCAAACTTGAGACTATGATTCACATTGTTAGGATAGTATTGTTATTAGATTTTTAGGTTTTATGTAACTAAGATAACTTTTAGGCAAATTATTGAAGTAATATTTAATATAATGCCCAACTTATTGAATATTTACTCTAATAAATTATCTATTTTATTTTTATCAGAGTGAAAGAAAGGAATGGAATCGATGTGAAGTGAAATAGTTGACGTTTACGTGAGTATGCAGTTTTCAGTGAATACAGAAAATGTTATGTCAACGCTTTTGATAACTTTTTTCATTGTTGAAAATGCAGATTATTACTAATTTTTTCGAGGAAGTCGTGGACAAAGTATAGTATTCTACTCGCGCAAAATTACAATTTTTCACTCGGGTGAATTTCGACACTCGCTTGCAGCTCGTGTCGCAAACTTCACCTTCGTGAAAAATAGCAATCATTTTGTGCTCATTGAATAATATACTATTTTTCCCTGGTGCATTTTGATATTTCCAGCGGCTCCGAATAGAACCAAACGAGCTCGAGTGTTTCTTGATGCACAACAAAACTATCAAAATTAGGGCCAATTCAGCGAAAATTTTGGCATCTTTAAACATTGAGCAAGGGAATGACAGAGAGATATTAGAAGACCTTCAATCCGTTAGCTTAAGATGTGGAAATTAATTATCTACAACGTATTCTCCATAAGAGTTTCTGCAGGGCGCGTGGAGCAAAAAAAAATGTTTGTGTATGATTTGTGTACCCCCAAAGGACTTTCAAACTGAGCAACAGAGATTTTTACGTGGATTGGGTTTTCCCTCCTCAAGACTCCTGGAGTCTTGAAATGGGACGTGTGTGAAAGTGGCCACCGGTTCCAGCCACCAGTTTGTCTAAAGCGCGCACGCACGTCACGGATCTGCTGGATCTACTCGCGAATTGTAATAGAAAGAAAACATTACGGACTATCGCTTTTTATATTGTAAAAATATGATTTTTGGCAAATGAAATTTGCAAACAACTAAATAGAATATAATGGAATCCAAAGGTAATTAGAGGTTGGTATTTGTTCCGTACAATTTTTCGTAATTCTACCTTTTCAAAATATTCAATAATTTTTTTCAACCTCTACACTACTGTATAAAACACTTTGATAAATTTCAAATTTAAATATATAGTTATAATGAAATGCTTTCCGAATTATATACTTCCGTAATTTGTTCAATCCATTCCACCAAATTACTACCCCTTTATATGAAAGAATAATTTTTTCACTTTACGCTACTAAATATAATATTTCGCAGTTATTTTCACGAGTGCCTAGTACTACGATATAATACTTTCCAAATAATATGTTTTCAGAATTCGTTCAATTCATTTCTCCAAATAACTACCCCTTTATATGACAGAATACTATTCTCCCTCTACGCTACTGTTTCGAACTTAGTTATTTTCAGGAGCACCTAGTTCTACGATAGTGTACTTCCCAAATTATACGTTTTTTAAATTTGTTCAATGAATTTCTCCGAATAACCCTTCATATGAAAAATAAATTTCTCATTCCACGCTTATGTATGAAATATTTTTCATCAATTTCCAGGAAAACCTATTACATGTATAAAGTACTCCACGAATTATATGCTTTTATAATTTGTTCAATACAATTCTCGAATTTACTACCCCTTTCAATCTACGCTACTGTATGGATTATTTTCGAGTTATTTTGAGGAATACCTATCACAATGATAATATACTTGCAGATTTATATGCTTTCGGAATTTAACTACCCCTTTATATGACAGAATAATTTTCTCCCTCTACGCTACTGTTTGAAATATTTCTCAGTTATTTTCACGAGAACTTATTACTACGATAGTGTACTTCCCTAATTATATGTTTTCAGAATTTGTTCAATCCATTTCTCTAAATTACTACCCCTTTATATGACAGAATAATTTTCTCTTTCTTCGCTACTGTTTGGAACTTTTCTCAGTTATTTTCAAGTGTACCTATTACTACGATAGTTTACTTTCCAAATTATATGTTTTCAGAATTTGTTCAATCAATTTCTACGAATTATCACCCCTTCTTTAGAAAAATGGATCTCTCATTCTACGCTTATGTATGAAATATTTTTCACTAATTTCAAGCAAAACCTATCACAGTGATGAAGTACTTTCATAATTATATGCTTTTAGAATTTGTTCAATCCAATTCTCGAAATTACTACCCCTTCCCATGGAAAATAATTTTTTCAATCTCTGCTACGGTATGAAATATTTTCAAGTTATTTTCAGGAATACCTATCACAATGATAATATACTTTCAGATATATATGCTTTCGGAAATTGTTCAATCCATTTCTCCAAATCATCCAAATCCATATTATGAATAATATAATAAGTACATAAGCGTACAATGAGAAATTTATTTATCATATGGGGTGGTAATTTGGAGAAATTGGTTGAACAAATTCTAAAAACGTATAATTAGGGAAGTACACTATCGTAGTAACAGCTATTCTTGAAAATAACTGAGAAAAGTTCCAAACGGTAGCGTAGAGGGAGAAAATTATTCTGTCATATAAAGGGGTAGTAATTTAGAGAAATGAATTGAACGAATTCTGAAAACGTATATTTAGGTAAGTACACTATCGTAGTAATAGGTTCTCATGAAAATAACTGAGAAATATTCCAATTCGGACTCCTGAGGTATTTAAATAGTTTTCCAAGCTCGTGGGGTCTTGCGCTTTCTAGCGCAAACGATATTTAAGAAAAATTTATCAAACTTCGGAAAAACTATAAAGTGAAAATTTTATTGCGTTCATAATATAATTTCGTCGTATCAACTCAATTCACAAATCGAAAGGAAGGCACGTTTTTCGTCGTCCGGCTTTGACGAATTTTTATCCCCGCTACTATTTGAAGTGACGCTAGAAATCATCGAATCTTCTTTACTGGCTGATCTCGGCTAAAATTTGGTTTAGCTAGTGGACGGTATTTCATAACGTTATACCCTGATGCATACTTTTTTTTTAATGTCTTCAAATAATAATGAATGTTCTCGGTGGTCTATGAATACCTGCAAAAGAAATAGTAGTTTTATTATTAATGTTTTTGTCGAAAATATCTGATCACCCAAAATTCAATATTTAATTCTACTCGTTCATTTTAACGTCTGACGTCAGTAAAATACGAAAGATTAATTGCAACTGACTATGTGTAATGAATGCAAGCTAGTTTTGAAAAGGTGCTAAAAATAAAAGCATAATGCAAAAGCATGAATTGCTGCGGCGATAGAAGACAGACATTGATCATTTTCCTAGTTTTCCATTATCGATATTTTTTCTTGATGCTAAAGCAAAAGTCGCCTATGCATTTATACAGACTGGTATTATATCATTTTTTATCGTGGTCGATTAGATAGAGGGTATTCTTCGATAACAATTACGAAAATAATTGACATTCGAACTGCTGTTATTTATAACAATTTGAATATAACAATAATTATATTCTCGCATTATTTTTATTTTGATAGGCTCACTTATATTTCAATGAACTTTGATTTAAATATATCATCAACCTAAAAACATCTTTTCTATCGTAATGAATATAATTCATTGTTATGTTGTTAATATTTCGATGTACCTACTTACTCGTATGATCATAATAGACATAATATGTATAACATGAAAAATCATGAAGACATCTCTCTGCTGCAAGAAAATAAATTTGACCGAGAATTTTTTATATCGTACTTAAAATATCTTGCGATTTGGATATTCCTATTCCCAAACCAAATGAGCTTAAATTTGGTAACTAGGATTTTTTCCGAGGCAGAACGAAACTATAATTTTTTGGGTAGATTTTTCCGAGCGCTGCCATTTTAACGTAGATATTTCGTCTTTTCTCGTGGTTTCTGAAAATTTTCTCAACTTCAGAGCTAGTGCAGATATAGTGAGAGGGTTGAAATTTGGTAAGTAGACTGAGTTCATGTTGAAATACGACCTTCTGCGGTTTTAACCCCTTGTTGCATCTTGTGCCAAATATGGCACAAACCAATGTTTTACACCTCTTTAATACATACGTCAGAGAAATATAACTTTATATGCATGAATTACCACACATACAAACATATTTCCAAAGACGCAGCTCCCTTTCTGTAATATTATTTCGCAGTTAGATGTGTTTTTCAAAATGGTGACGATGAATCAGCTGATTGTCAGTATTATTGTAGATATAGTTTTGAGTTCATTCACGTAACTTTCTACCTAATGAAAATTATTTTTGTAAAAAGTATACTTCTAGTAACTGCCGCATAGTGGCAAGTACTCGTATTTTTGAATAATTGACATTTTTCATCTAAAAATCTTTTTGTGCCATATATGGAACATTATGCAATTCAAGTATATCTGACTTGACCATATTGTGCCATATATGGAACATTATGCAGTTCAAGTATATCTGACTTGACCATATCTGCAGATTATGAATTTAGAAGATGTGAAAGAAATCTTTTTCTGATATATTATGGATCCCAAGTTATTTTATGCATAAAAAATGTACTTATACATAATTTTAATCCAAATGAAAGTGAAGACAACTTATCAGATGAAGATGAAATATTGGCTGTATAAAATATTTGTAGTTAATTCTGCATTATGTCCCTTATTTGCACAAACCATTTTTTTTTGTTGACAAAGAATATTGTGTTTTATTTTTTAAAATATTTTTCTGATGAAGTATATGTCTTTTTCCAACTGTACCTTTTTTAAAATCAATTTTTAAAAAATAATGCATTAAGGAGTTAACTCTATTCCTCAACCGCGCTACACTTCGCGAAGATTGATAGGTACTTCCGTTCGAATCGCTTCTCGACCTGCTTCGCTATCAGTAGGTACGCGATGCACTTCGATATTTTTTTGTTTGAATAAAGTGAATTTTCTAATTTTTATTACAGATTGCTAGAATGGCGTGGTACGCAGTAGACCTCTTTTTTTTCAATTAAATAAATAATTTTCTAATTTTTATTTGGGTTTGCTATTCAAGCGTGGTTTTCCAGAACCCATTATTTATTCTGTTCGAATCGGATCTCCACCCGATGCACTTCGCGCGAAAGATACGACTGTAGTGATGTAGCTCCGCGGATCCCACGTTTTTTAAATTCAAGTGGAAATCAAGGAATGACATTGGCATAATTTTTCATTCGATTCCTTGAAGCATCTTTGGGGGCATCCCTTGATTACGTGAGATAATTTTGGCGATTTTTGCCTCCCCCTCCACCCTTGGTAAGATGTCGTGAGATCTTGCTCGACCCCCTCTCCCCCTCCCCGAATCTCACGTGAGATTTTTCAAAATGCATATTTGTTATGTAAATGAGTCAATCTGTGCTTATTCTATTAGTTCAAGTAAATCAGTAATATTTTTTTTTTTTTTTTAAATTGACGGCAAAGCCAATTTACAAAACATATTCAACAAAGTGAATCAAATGCATCATTGAATGCTTATGTCTAATGTTTACATTACAAATTACAAAAAGAAAAGAAACACATATTACCGAATCGTCAAATGTTTAAATTACTAAAAGATGTAACAAATGTTTTTTCCACTTATAAGGAAAAGGACAAAATAAAGCAGAGCCTCGGAAACGCTATAGCCTCTTCAATTGATTTTTAAAGACCTGAGGTGATACATTAAAAAAATTTAATTTATTATGGTATTGGTTTCCCAGCTTCAGAAGACGAGGAATTGGACTGTTCAACGCATAATATATTATATAAAAATGTGAAAAAATTTAAGTTAATAATGAAAAAATGGTTGTAATAAGTCACAGTTTTTTTTCAGTTAACATTATTAGTGCATCGTATGTTTATCATAAAAGGTTATGGCATTGTTTTTTTATGAATAATATTCACATCGTACGGTATATGAAGACGAAATATTTATTCCAAAAAAAAAGTATTCAATGTTAAGTAATATATAATTTTCAATAGTTAACGAAAAATGTTAGAAAAATACTTTTTCATATTTAATGAATGAATAAATTGTTTCCAACCAAATGAATTTATTTATAGTTAATAAATTCAGTGCATAATTAAACCGCCATGAATATTTTTATGAACGATTTAGCTATATTTTAGTGGATAAACATTTTTTACTCAAGTTAACGCAGTTGCTTGCGAAATAAAATTACGAGATATTTGATGAGACCACTCTCTCCCCCACGTGAGATTGAGTGAGATTTTTCTCGACCCCCTCCTCCCTCAATACCTCAAATCAGTGCATAATCAAACTGTGATGAATATTTTTATGAATGATTTAGCTATATTTTAGTGGAGAAATATTTTTTACTTATGTTTCTTGCGGAATATTAGCCGGGACCACCCCCTCCCCCACGTGACATTGAGTGAGATTTCTCTCACGTAATTGATGGATGCCCTCTTTTACAGATTTTAAAAAATTTTTTCATTCATAACTCTGTAGGAAGCAAATAAATACATATCAAGTTTATTAGGAATTGAAAAAAAACAGTTGCTGAATGATAATAAGTGAGCACTGCAGGGTTCGAATCTCTGGTGAAATATGGTTGTTGCGGTTGTCCATTTGTGTGTTTATAGATATTTTGTTATTACTGAGCAATGTTTGATTACAAACCTATTGATCGAACACATGCGAAATAGTCGCCTTCCCTTTATTGAGAATCTATTCACCTAAATTTGATTGTACCTATTCAGTAGTGTTTTCGATTTTTTACTTTTATTTGATTAGGTATATAGTACTCCAGTGAAATAAGGTAAAAAGGTGGCCATCTGCGGAATGAGGCCGAACAAGCTGAATTTTTGAAGAGACCTTCGTTTTGATGTTCTAATGAAGCACAAAAAAATCATATGCCAACCCTTGTGCATCTTGAGATACAGAAGGTCAAAGGTCATGAAAATCGGTTTTTCGCGAAAATCTCGTTTTCAGTGCATCTGACGTCGTAAGAACCCATTATAAAACTTACGTAAAATAGTATTCTCTACAAAATTGTTCATATACTTTTTTTCCTACGACTAACCGTTCTCGAGATATAGCACGATAAAGCGGTAGAGCGCATTCTTAATAGGTAATATTGCATTACACTGCAGAGCTATAACTATAAAGGCACTTTTCTTAATCTGTTAGACTAGAAAATTAAATTTCCGTTATTGAAACCGTTGAAAATTTGTTTATTTATGAAAAAAATTATAATAAATAATTTAACAAAACAATGTATTCTTTTCACACCACTTTTGTAATGAAATGCAAAGCTTCTATATATTATAATGCAAACAAAATATTTTTCTATTCTAGACAAGAAAAGTAAAATCATCCATATATAAAGAAGTGGACCATGACCGTATTTCTCCGAAACGCAGTCCCTAAACCCCTTGCGTTGTTATGTAATTGTAAAGCGCCTATTGGCCGCATCACATCTAGTTTGCTACAGTTAATGAAACTGTTAAAAGCTGTTTCTCGACTGTTATGTGAAAGACGTTATTTTCCACACGGAATGGCTAGTCTGTGCTTTAATAGACTTAATAGATCTGTTAAATTGTCATCCCTTCCACCTACGAGTGAAGCAGCTCGACAACATATTTATCGGGTCTACTACCAAGTTCAGATTTGCCTAGAGAATAATCTACAACCCGAAGAATGGGGTTGGGTATTAGAAAACGACGTACTTCAGCCGAAAACAACACTGCTGCCACCTGCTCCAGACGAACTATTGAATACAATATTTTGTAATTGTAAAAAGGGATGTGGTGCGCAGTGCGGGTGTAGAAAAGTCGGGCTGCCATGCTCCAAAGTTTGTGGCCAGTGTCACGGACAGGCATGCCTGAACCCGTCAACGAAGTTGCAGAACATAGAAGACTTCAGTGACCTTGAGCCTGAAGAGGTTTTGCCAGCTGACATAGAGCCAACAGACTTGGAGGCAGCGTCTGATGACGACAATGTGTTGGTTGACGTGCTAGTGGAACTAGACGAAGACGATGAGGACGGCAAAGAAACATAAGGCGCGTAGCGCCAGGTGTAAAAAATTATAAAAAGCTTTTCTAAGATCGAAAACATGGATTAGGCCTACTGGGGATACCATGTCAATAAAAACGCGCCTTGCATTTTACTTCAAAAGTGGTGGGGAAAAGAATGTATTTTTTGTTATTAATTATTTATTATATATTTTTTTTATAAATGAACAAATTTTCAACGGTTTGAATAATAGGAATTTGATTTTCTAGAATAACAGATTGAGAAAAGTGCTTTTATAGTTATAGCTCTGCAGTATAATGCAATATTACCTATTAAGGATGCGCTCTACCGCTGTATCGTGCTGTATCTCGAAAACGATTGGTCGTACGAAAAAAATGTATATGAACAATTTTGTAGAGAATACTATTTTACGTAAGTTTTGCAATGAGTTCTTACGACGTCAGATGCACTGGAAGCGAGATTTTCGCGAAAACCCGATTTTTATGACCTTTGACCTTCGATATCTCAAGACGCACAAGGGTCGGCATATGAGATTTTTTTGTGCTTCATTGGAACATCAAAACGAAGGTCTCTGCAAAAATTCGGCTTGTTCGGCCTCATTCCGCAGAGGAAATCTTATTTCACTGGAGTATAGGTTTGTTCTTCTCTTTGGGAATAAAGGTATTGCCGGGTGTACTTAACGGTGTGACATTAGAGATTTTGTCAAGAGTTCGATAATAAATAGATACGATCATATATTTGAAATATTATAATAATATCAGTGCATGTATATTTTGTTGTATACACATTTCAATGTTTACCCATTATCCTAGCATATCATTATATTTCTTGATGGGCATGCGCGTCAATCAATTATAGAACAATTTATCTAAAAATAGAACATCCTTGAGCCGAATTGTATTATAGAATTCAAAGTTCGTTGACCCGATACAGACGGTGATGCACATCGTATTATTTTCGAGTTTTCTACAAATTGAATTATGCAACCAGATATTTCCCATTAAACTAGTTTTGTTATCTATTGAGATGAACGAGAAACGTGTCGAAGGCCTGCCGGCGCCGTGTCTATTATTTACGATCTAGTTGAAATAATAACTTGATATTTTCATTGGTGCCTAACACTGAGGATACCTACGATGAAAGAAATGTATCTGCTCTGTAAACTAATTTCTGTCAGTTATCAAGTTCAAGCTGAAGAGTAATGAAATAGAGAATATATTGGTACGATTTCAGTCTGTTATTATCACAAAGTAAATAAATAAATCGCAAAATGAACAACTATATATATATATATATATATATATATATATACATATATATATATATATATATATATATATATATATATATATATATTTTTTATATATATATATATATATATATATATATTTATATATATATATATATATATATATATAATATATATATATATATATATATATATATATATATATTTATATATATATATATATATATATATTTATTTATTCATGTATTTATTTGTCTTTTTTTTCACTTATTTGAGTTAGTAAACCTATTAAACAGTTCACGTATCGTCACGAAATTTGGAAACTCGTAAAATATTCGAAAAATCTCGACGTTTTAGCTCCTTTTGTGAAGCCATCTTCAGGAGAATGAGAAGGGGAATAATTCAGTTACGTGGCCTCAATCTGCCTACTCTACGAATCGAATTAGGAGTAATCGGAAACAATACGATTGCTTGATCCCAACCTGCCTACTCCACCAACCGTACTGCTTCCTGTCAGCTCTGAAGTCTCAACCTGCCTACTTCTCAGAGGCAGTTGACTCTTCATTCAAATACTTTCGACCGTGGAAATCTTTCTGAACATTATATATATATATATATATATATATATATATATATATATATATATATATATATATATATATATATATATATATATATATATATATACAGGGCTATTCAAATTCGAGTATATGCATGGGGATTTCGATAACGGTAAGAGATAGAGCGATGGTTAAATGGGGGTAAAGTAGAATATTTCAGAGGTCAGTTATATGGATAAAAAAAATCAGATCTAGCTCCTTTAGTTCTGGAGTTATATAGGAAAAATTGAAAATTTCGAAATCTTTTTTTTGGCTATATCTTTTCATTTAATGAGTTGTTTTCAAAACAATTGTCACTTTGCCATTGCCACTTTTTGTAGGCTATCTAAATATCTGAATAGAAATTATATACAGGGTGTCGTATAAATTGGGCCATCCTCAACTTTCAATTTTCAAATACGGACCTGTATTTTTTATTGCATTTTTTTGAATGTCAAGAGTCATGTTTTATATTCACGTAGTATTTTCATCTAAATTACAGAGTGTTCTGGAAATATTGAACTATTACCAGTAAAATTTCAACATTTTTTAAAAATTGCAGCTCTAATTAAAAAAATATCATAGAATAAGGTATAAAATGCCTAGTATTTGGAAGATAATCAACATCATTCAACGAAAAATGTCTTCTTCAAGAATTCAACCACATTTCAGTTCACGCAAGCCATGATCAATGTACGAAAATGTGAAATTCTTCCCAGTACGTACATGTATGTGCATATAATCAATGCCCAAACAAAATAATCTTCCAATAGAAATCTCCAGACACCAATTTGGAAATATTTCATTGTTACTCACTTTTCGAACTACCTATATATGTTTCATATTGGCGTTTTATATTTTTATATAAATCATAAAAGTGTTTTGGGAATATTGAACTGATACTAGTGAATATCTCATCATTTTTAATTCCATAACAACTCTAATTGAATAATATCAGAGAAAGAGAGGTGAATCAGACACAAATTGATCCTTGAGAAAAATCATTTCAGAATTCCAGATTATCTAGATGATCTCACTCTGTTTCTCTCAATTCACAAGAATATACATTCAGTCTCATAGACAACAATGTTCTTAAATAAATCCATAATGAACATACGACAATTCTGCCATCTGTCTTCTAATAGAATATTATTTCTATAAATACAATAGTGCATCCAATATTCGGAACAATTAGAATCAACATTATCCAATGTATAGATTCCAATGTCCATCAGTAGGTATGAGGAAGATCTCTTGTATGTATTCTGCGAGAAATCACAAACATAATCTGTCACAAACATTATTGATCACTATTGACACATATTATTGATCATATAGGTTTTTATATTTTATTAACTTATCGCACAAGAACATGTTTAGTTATTATCTAGAATTGAAATAAGTCATTATAAAGTAATCATAATCGAAATAAATGTTTGAATTGACGATCTTCTCGTTTCAGACATTTACGGCAGTCGTTTTTTTTAAGTTATTATTCTCTCTGAAAATATCTCTTCGGCGTAGTGATGCGAAAGCGTTCATGATTTTAATTCTTAAATCTTCTATATTTTCAATTTCGTTTTGATATATTCTATTTTTCAGTGCACCCCATAAGAAAATGTAAAGCGGAAAGACGAATGCTCCTATTATTTCTGTAGAAAACTTTAATCATATCTCTTTTCTGCTCTATGGGGAAACCCATTTTCAGTACCATCAGATTTTTCATTAAATACCAACGAAAATTTCCAAGAAACTGTCAAAATAATGACAATTGAGGTGAACTAAATATTTATTTTCCAAAGCATACTATGAGAATTCAAATAGTTTAATCATAATTGTTGTATATAGCAACAGAATGCCCATGAATTTGCTGAAAAATGTAGGTAGTTCTGTAATATAAAGATTGCCAGTCGAACGTTTTTTTGTTTGGGCAATGATTATATGCACATACACGTACTAGGAAGAATTTCGCATTTTCGTATATTGATCATGGGTTGCGTGAACCGAAATATGGATGAATTCTTGAAGAAGACATTCTTCGTCGAATAATGTTGATTATCTTCCAAATCCTAGGCATTCTATACTTTATCCTATGATATTTTTTTAATTAGAGCTGAATTTTTAAAAAAATGTTGAAATTTGACTGGTAATAGTTCTATATTTCCAGAACACTCTGTAATTGCGATGAAAATACTACGAGAATATAAAACATGACTCTTGGCATTCAAAAGAATTCAATAAAAAATACAGGTCCGTATTTGAAAATTGAAAGTTGAGGGTGGCCCTATTTATACGACACCCTGTATATAATTTTTATTCAGATATTTAGATAGCCTATTAAAAGTGGCAATGGCAAAGTTACAATTGTATTGAAAACAATTCATTAAATAAAAAGATATAGGCAAAAAAATGATTTTGAAATTTTCGTTTTTTCCTATATAACTCCAGAACTAAAGGAGCTATATTAGATTTTTTTCATCCATATAACTGACCTCTGAAATATGCTACTTTGCCCCCATTTAACCATCGCTCTATCTCTTATCGTTATCGAAATACCCATGCATATACTCGAATTTGAATAGCCCTGTATATATATATATATATATATATATATATATATATTATATATCTATATATATATATATAATATATATATATATATATATATATATATATATATATATCTATATATATATACATATATATATATGCATTATGCACGACTACGGTCTCTTCAATTCGAAATTTGTTCCTAATGTCTAACATTTATGACATTTTCAACCATGATTTACAATTATTAGCTACAAGAACATTTGTATTGTAGCTATTAAAATAATTATTTTCGATAATTAAATGGCTACTTGTGTTGTTAGCCCAGATTTTCTATTGGATACACGGAAAATATAACTACATTATGAAAAGGAAGAATTATAAGGCCCCTACACACGGGCGTTGATGTGTTAATGCATCAACGTGCATCCAAAATCGTTAGTGTGGATGCAAAAATACCCACGTTTTTGAATGCACAACCGGATGAACGCCGCTTTGATGTATTCTGAATCGCTTCAATTTTTGGATGCGCATTCCAACGAGCACGTACAGGTGTGAACGTGTGGATGCGATTTAACGTTATATTGATTGTACATTCTTGGATACACGTTGATGTATCAAGACAAAACTGTAGTTTTGTACGTACGTGTGCACACAATCAGGTTTTGGATGCACGTCGATGTATCAAGACATCGACGTCCGTGTGTAGCCCGCATAAAAGGTAGGTAACTAATGATCATTCAGATATGCACTGTCCGTTTCATCTAACGATTTGAATAGTTGATACCCGTTTAGTTTTGGAAAACAGGAAGAGATTTCAGGTCAACATCGTACAATTATCAGAACTTGTCACCCATCCAAGACGATTGCATCGGTACATGATGTGATGTTTTCTCCGAGTTGTTTTGATTTGGATTCTGGAAAATATGTTGCATAATAGATAATTATTATTGCCTGTTGAAATTGAATAATTCCTCATTTGTCGGAATTATTGGTTTTTCATTTACCTACTTCATTATATGGTTGCTAGCTTATTTGTTTCTCACTCGATATACGATCTGAGTTTCCTATCTTTATCAGGACATTTTCGAAAATTATATTTCTGTCCGAAATTTCTTTTAATATAGGCCAAGAACATTGGTTCGCAACATGAAATCTGTTTCTATTTTTCTTACATGTATTTTAGATATTCTTTCGAAATAATTTCTTCTCAATATATGTATATATATATATATATATATATATATATATATATATATATATATATATATATATATATATGTATATAATATATATAATTTTGGATGTGCCACGTTTTGAAAGTACCTACTTCATCAATAGCACACAATTGTTTTGTTGGCCATAAAATTATTCAAAAATACCTCTCTTTTAGTAAGGTTTACCACTTATATCAGATGTTTCAACATCCAGGTGAAACCAAACCAACTTTATACCTATTACCAATCATTGCTTTTATTACTAAGTAGGGAAAATCACCTATTGACATTTTTTTTTACATTGACTTTACATCAAATCTGGTAATATTAATGATTTCATCAATTATTCATCAATTTTAACAGGGGCTCACGTTGCCACATGTATATTTTCGATATACCGAACTCCTTCATATGAGTGGATGTACTACTACTACTAAGGAAATTTATATTACTCCACCTCAAATGAAAAAGAATATTTAATTTACAATTTTTGATATTGAAATTCCTGGTTGTGTAATTCATGTGAAAAGAACGTTCTATACGCCTCTGTAATTATTATTTGAAACGAAACAAATTATTTTCAACTGAGTATTCACCTGTTCGAATTTTTCATTAATTTAATTATAATAATATGTTATATCGTATGTTTTCTCGGATGGTGGAATGAATCAGAGAAAGATTCCGGGGTTCAATCCGATTTCGGAAGTTTTGTTGGCGCTGAGAAGCACCGTTGTTTGTTTCACGACGTTTCGCCAAAATCTCATTTGGCATTTTCAAGTGCTGCTGTACGTCTGGTGACTCGAGGGCAACTACTGTTTAGTAGTAGTAGTGCCGTCGAGTCACCAGACGTACAGCAGCACTATATACGATATAACATATATATTATAATGTCAGTTGATGAAATAAGGTTCCGTTTCAAATAATAATTACAGACATATATACTAATATATATATGTAGTAGTAGTAGTATATATACTATAATATATAATCATATGAAGGAGTTCGGTATATCGAACACATATATATTGAGAATTGAAATTATTGATGAAATCACTAATATACACCATATTTTATGTAGAAACTTAGTAATAAAAGCAATGATATATATATATATATATATATATATATATATATATATATATATATATATATTTATTATATATATATATATATATATAACTATATATATGTTGATTATGCATTGATAGATTTCATAATTGATCTATAATAATTATAAGAGCTCATACTTGCAGAATACAACAAAGCAAACAATGCTGATCACGCGATCGATGTGTGTCATATGAACTCGTGTCTTATTACTGGGGTAGCGAAGTTAATTTAAAAGGAGCGCTAGTAGCTGAACGAATTCGTATGATACCTGTCAGTTTGTATAGATAATTAAAAAGTTATTCATCTCTATTGTTGAGCTGTAGATGATACCGATCCAGGAAATCCCATATAATATATATACATTCATATATACATACACACACATATATAATATATATATATATATATATATTATATATATATATATATATATATATATATATATATATATATTTATGTATGTATGTATGTAGAAATACATATCTGAATGAAAATGCTTTCTTTGCGGTGTTTTTTTGTGAATTCTCGAGCCGAGCTGAAATATTGTTTGTGCAAAATGGCGAATGCGCTGTTGACATTTCATTGTATGGGATCGAATGAATACAAATAAGGTAATTAAAATCATACAAACACAATCGAGTGTGCCGTAGTTGATCAAATTCATGAAAAACATAACGGATAAAATATATTAAAGGAAAAACATTTACCTGTTAAGGTAGGTACCTATAAAAATTACAAAATAGGACAGGTGAAAATATTGACTAAGAGTAATAAAATTGAATATGAAATTGAAAATACCGTATAGATAAGAACGGAATTCACAAAGGAATTTCAGTACTATTAACATGAACGTTGATAATTTGATAAAGTTGCGAAACTTCACATACATACAACTAAAAAGGGACTCACTTCATCATTATTATTCATCCAAAGATAGGTATCTATGAAATGGCCTTGAACTTCGTCATTAGCCAGCACCCATTAATTTCACATAACAACTACCTATCTTTTTTCATTTGAAACAAGGACACATGACGCCATGGGGCCGTCAAGGCGTTTGTTTATTTTCTTACATGCGCAAGATAGAGGCTTTGCAAAGGAGGAGATACATTTAGGAGTAAACAATTGGATGAACGAATAGAGCACTTTTATAACTTCAACTTAAAAGTTTTCACGTAACCATAAAAAAATTTCGTGAATCAAATGGCTATTGAGTGCCAGTAGGAAATTCAAATTAAACCGTACTTTATAGGCAATAAACGCACTGTGATTGGACGGAACGTACTTTGATGTTGTCTGTACTCACAACAATAACATATTATGTTCTTTAGTAACTACCTATTTCTCCACATATGCATAGGGTGTTTTCCCTGATTCCGTATCTGTATATTATTAAAGGACATGAAACAGAAGGACTAACATTTTGAATATAAGGTATTCTTATGTTTTTGGGAATTGTGTACAATAAAACTAGGAATAAACTTCGGTGGGAAATTCTTCAACGACGAGAAATGAATTGAAAGCGATAAATGATATGAAATGAAATAAATAAATATGAGAGATATTATCAAATTCAAACAATGAAAGGCGAATAGTATTAAAATGAAATTTTCAAAACTCAATGTGAACTAAATCATGACAAAAATCCAAAAACATAGCTTGCATATTGCTAATGAGAGGTAAAAAAAGGAATACTGATAAAACGCTCACAAGTACCATGCTCATTAAACAAGAATAATGAAGACATATAATACCCAGAAAAATCAAAATTAATATTAAACTAGATATTTAGGATTAGTTCGAATGCCAATCAATTTTCGAGGAACAAATATGGTTCCTATTCACATTAACAACGATTATCCTGATGGTTAATATATTATAAAATTTTGCCTCTATGTAATATGTATATAATAATAATGATATATGATATATATATATATATATATATATATATATATATATATATATATTTATATATAATTATTTATTCGAATTGTTGTTGCCCTGTGATCTATTTTTAATCTCTTGATAAATTAATTAGCAATACAGGCTGGATTGAAATCTTAAAAAACTCGATTTTATTAAAAGTTGAACGTTTTCACTACGACATTCGTAGTTTATCAAAACTTTTGAACAAAATTGAAATCTCCTTGACATTTATTGATTTTGAAATAATTTTGAATAGACAAAGACTGCTTTGTCTCGCTAAAATTTTTTTCCGAATGGTGGTTGTTCTTTGTTATTTTATTACGTGCTATTCAGTCTAATATCAACATTCAAAATTGTTATGATTAGATGGCAAGGGAAACCACAGAACCTTTTACCTACGTAAATGTTCGAAAATAAAAATACAATAGGTGCTTTATCTAACAACAAAGAAATTAGTCGCAGGAAGATATTAAAAAAGTAGAGCAGAATTATCGGTATAGAACGTTTATATGGAAGCAGCCGTTGACACGTGTTTCGGACTCTTTGGTCCTCATCAGAACAGCGTAGCAAAGCATTGGATTGGAAATTTGGAGATGAAAATAGTACAACAAATAAAAACCTCTGCTACGGAAGACAATCACACCTTTGTGGACTATTGTTTGAACTCTCCGGTTTGGGAGATTTGGTCAAACTCTGCCACGGAGGCGATTAATGCCATCCGCGAGATCTCAGAACGAGTAAATAAACAATAAATAAGAAATTAGTCGCGCGGAAATATTAAATAAGTAGAGCAAAATTATCGGTATAGCCCGTTTATATGGAAGTAGCGTTTTTAATGAAATTTTTATTTAGAATTTCAAATATTTAAAAAAGTACTCACAATCTAGAACAATGTTTGAAAA
>JARQZK010005214.1:0-5000 GCA_030704885.1 Cynegetis impunctata
ATTCAATTCGAACAATATATGGAATCAGACATTTGAATTTAAAAAATTAAATCAGACATTTGAATTTAAAAAATTAAGTCTGATACGCCTCTGTAAATTTATGAATTATTTAATACAGAAATGATAGAAACAATATTAGCTGACACGTACATTCTACATAAATTATTCATAACAGGAAACTTGATACATTGTCGCAATAATTATGCGAGACTCTTTTAAATATATCGGTACTAGTATTACAGATTTCAAACGAATTCATGAAATCCAGGAAATGTTTCTTGAATGATTTCGCTTATAATATTCACAGATTGAAAAATGTATTAACCGAACTCTGATAAAATCTCCTACTTCGAAGATATCATATTGGTGGTTCTCTTTACCCCTAAAAATTAAATGTAATTATAATAACAGATTTTTCAATTTGAAATTTTTTTTTTTTAAGATTGATAGTGTTGGACTTCTGATATAGAGGTTCGATCCTCGCGTTGGATTTTTAATTTGAAATTTTTTTTTTTTTTTTTTAACTTGGTAGAACCATGGACTCCTAATATAGAGGTTCAAACCCCGAGCTCGATTTCTTCAATTTGATCTTTTTTTAACTTGGTAGAACCATGGACTCCTAATATAGAGGTTCAAACCCCGAGCTGGATTTCTTCAATTTTGATTATTTTTTTAAATCAACTTATATTCCTGAACCATGATCTGTAAGTCAGCTAACGAAAAATGAAATATTAAAATTTTGTATAAGTGTCTCAAGGGCCCCCATGAAGACTTCATATATTTCTATATATCGAACTCAGTCGTCTGATCCTGCACGAAGACACCTGGAGGCCCCCATTTACAATTTCAGTCCTCTAGGCCCCCATGGTTATTCTCATATCCTCGCGCATCCACCATCTTGGATTTGAAACATAGAACTGTCAAATGTCATTTTGAATCATAGATATTTTAGAGCATAGAACTGTCATCCCATCTGTCATTCGTAACTGTCATCTTGAACCATAGATATCTTAGAGCATAGATCTGTCATTCGTAACTGTCAAATGTAATCTTGAACCATAGATATCTTAGATCTGTCATACGTCATCCCATCTGTCATTCGTAACTGTCATCTTGAACCATAGATATCTCAGAGCATAGAACTGTCATATGTCAAACATTCAAATTTGAATGCTATTGAAACGCCGTCTGTTGGTTAGATTCTGAATGATGAGAACGCCCTCTGGTGGCCAGGTTCTTAATTACGATAATACAGTGGTCCACCATCTTGAAACGCCATCTGGGAACGCCATCTCTTGGTCAAGTTCCAAATTACGATAATACCATGGTCAGCCATCTTGAAACGCCATCTTGGAACGCCATCTGTTGGTCAAGTTCCAAATTACGATAATACTGAGGTCAGCCATCTTGGAACGCCATCTGTTGGTCAGGTTCCAAAGTACGATAATACCATGGTCAGCCATCTTGAAACGCCATCTTGGAACGCCATCTGTTGGTCAGGTTCTGAATTACGATAATACAGTGGTCAGCCATCTTGAAACGCCATCTTGGAACGCCATCTGTTGGTCAAGTTCCAAATTACGATAATACTGTGGTCAGCCATCTTGAAACGCCATCTTGGAACGCCATCTTGGAACGCCATCTGTTGGTCAGGTTCCAAAGTACGATAATACCGTGGTCCGCCATCTTGGAAAATGGCCGCCATCCGCAAAATGGCCGACTTCCCGATCATAGCCACGCCCCGAAGTCGCGCATGCGCAGAACTGACATTTCGGAAAAGTTGAAGTGAGCTAGAACGAACACTGCTATACTACTATTATAGAGTGAAATGGACATTGTTTTTAAAGAAGAGACATTAATTTTTTATTATTAGTTATTATATTAATGAATTTTTCTACATTAAGTTATGACACTGACCTGACCTAAGTATTTCATTATTGTTTTTTTATCATTATTAATTCTAGTATTATTTTATCATTATTAATTTTATTATTAGATTTAATGGAATTAAAAGCTCTCAATTATTAGGAAGGCAAGGGAATATAATCAGTTTTAGGAACCTTAGTCATTATTATTGTGGATATATATATTTATATATTGAATTATGGTTAGTATTGTGGTTACATATAGATGGGTTATATTAATTGATAAATGAGATAAATGAAAGAGTCCACAAATTAAAGTGAAAGGTAATTTATATAGAGTACTATGGCTGAAATGAAATAATTATTAATATATCAAAAATATGGCGTATCATCACGAGAGTATAGGGACGTTAAACAGCGCGTATAGAGATTGTACGTAAAATGAATTGCTTTAAAAATTGTTATTGTAATTATAACTACTTCCAGCACACCTCCAGGAATGGATATGGTAATTAAACCATGCATAGGAAATTGAAAGGAAAATTTTAAATTATCATACATTTAAACGAGACAGAATTTTCTCGAGTAAACCTCAATAAAATTCTTTCAATTAGCCCCAGAGGTGTGGTGGATGTAGATCAGTAGGTCAGTGTCGCGATGAGTAAACGAAGAATGTTACGATTGTATTCCATATCAGATGAAGAATGTTATAGTTTATACTTTATATTGTTTGTAAACTAACTGCAAGTACGATACACTTACTCTGCAAGTACGTGAGGCCAAGGCCGATATATTGATAAACACTGATATATAAATCAGAGGGAATCTAAGATAGGAAGTAAGTAAGACTGAGAGATAGACTCGTCACGCTGCCCGAGCGGTCAGAGCTAAGCCTATATTCAGTAATGCTATAAATAAAGACTACAAGTATAGTATGAACCTGTGCATCATTTAACACCTAGGACCAGGCATTACAGCTCCATCACTTAAGTCGTATTTTTCGAACGAAAACAATTGTGATTCAACGGTTTGAAATATATTTTGTAGAATCACGCTTATAGCAAACCGAATTAAAAAGTAAAAAATAATTTATTTTACTGAAAAAAATGGAGAGTGCATCGTGGTTAAGGAATAAAACGCAGTTCAACATCAACTCATTGCACTCACCAAATTTCAACCCTCTATCTCAAAAAAACAAATTGCGAAGTGCATCGCGTACTGAATGAAATAGTCACGGCGGAATGCAGGGCGGTTGAGTTGAATCCAAAAAAAGATCTTAAGTCAACTTAAACTCAATGTACCTACTAAACTCCAACCCTCTGACTCAATCTGCAGAAGCTGTGGCGTTCGACAATTTTTCAAAAAGCATGATAAACCAAAAAAGAAATCAATTTTTGACAGAGAAACTTTCGTTCTCAAAAAATATTTTTCGATTCTACTATTCCTTCGCTGAATATCAATGATTCACACAATTTTAACATCTAGCTCATACATCTATTTCTAGAATTTGTTTTATAGTTTTCGATCGTTTGTCTAGTTTGAAGGCAACATAGCAGTTCATAGCGTTTTCGATATGATAATATCCAAGTTACTAAGTTGAATTATTTCGACATTGAATTTTCCAGTATTCTCATAAACAGCTCAGGTTTTTTTTTATATTACACAGAATAGCCATCAAAGAAGCTGAAACTTGGTTAACCAGTAACAATCTACCCCACAGCAGCAGCAAGAACTTAATGTTTACATTTTCAACAAGAATAATCAATGAACCAGAACAGATTACATTATTGGGTTTCACGTTGGACAGTTCATTGATATAGTCACCACACGTTGGGATCCTTTGCAGGAAGAGTTCATTTATTTTCAACGTCCGTAGAATCAGATAAATGATGAGATGAAACAAACCTTAACCACCCATTATGCCAATTTCTAAAGCTTGGCTACGTATGATATCATACTTTTGGGTGCCTTAACACGTGGATAGTTCAAAAGCAGAAGGAGGCCGGTTAAACATGCCTTATTGTTATATTCTGCAATGCCTATCCTATCTCCTCAAATACAGAAAAAAATATCTCCATCACACATGTTTCCATGAACATCATATAAAAAAACGTGACAACTATAATCTTCCCAAGTATCGCTTGAAAAAACACAGAATTTTTCCAATTATATCGCCATTAATTAGCTAAATTCGAAATAAAAGAACCTGAACAATGCAAAATCCAATGTAATGCTTAAACCTTTTGTTGGAAGGTTTTTTTCATAGAGGAATTTTTGCCAAATAACTTTTGCATCTGTTGCAGTTAAATTTGGCGAATCTCCAGTCTTTTCGATGCGTATTTGAACAACTCTTGTACCTGTTTGTGCTGTTCATGATATTTGATTTAGCAATGAGATATGTTTTTACATCTTTCGAGCTAAATTCATTCAGATTGAATTTCAAATGTGTTCACTTATTACATAACTATCGATAGTGAATATATTTATATTCTGATATAGATTTGAGCGATCACTTCATACTATATTCATTCCTCTCAATGCGAACATATAATTCATGCTTCCAAAAACAACACTCAGAGTATGGAGATAATAACTCGCTTCAGCTATACTCTCAACATAGATGCCACAGACCGCTACACGTTTCGTTATCAATTCAGTTTGTTAATTAATTACACGGCATACTTGAATCAGCAACAACGAAAGCAAGTATGCAACAATTAAAACGACAAACGCAATTGCTGTCATAAATCCGAATTTAATAACGGGATGAACAAGTCCCAATAAATCGTTGCCACTTTAATAATAACTAATGAATTGGACGTTTTGAAATTATGGAGTCGGACGCTCGATATTTTTGGGCATAAATTCACTCTTGGTATGATGAATGAATGAGTTGAACAGTGTGTATGATATCATGCATCAAACGTGAGTTAACAAACGATGACCACTTCAATCTTCGATATATATGGGGTAATACTGTTTCATTGGTTTATGGAACTATGATTTCCTCTATAACCAGGGGTTTTCAATAAAGATGATACTATTTTGAGGTATAATACAACAAGTATATATATATATATATATGTTGAAAACAACAGAAAAAAATTTTACAAAACACACATTTACTAATACACA
>JARQZK010005214.1:15000-27500 GCA_030704885.1 Cynegetis impunctata
AAGAAAAAATATCTTATTATTTTTGGGCTGAAAAGAAACTCCATAGAAGTGTCGGTTGCTTTGATCGGCAGACAAATAAAACAACTGCTGGATGTTCAACTGTTTGAGACCGATATTAGTGACGTATATACACTGGGTAAGGCTAATAATAGTCCAATAAAAATCGAATTGGTATCCTACATAAAAAAAGGGAAATACTACAGAACTGCCGTCAGTTGAAGGGAACACGAACGTACATTGTTCATGACCTGACCGATAAACAAAGGAACGACAATAAAATTCTGAGAGAACACCTTCAGCAAGCCAGGGAACATACCGACGGCAAGAGCTATATCAGAGCGAATATGCTCTATGTGAAGAATATCGCATACACAGTAGAAGATTTACAACAAGAAGAAAATCCGAAACCAAGAAATAACAGCTCCCCACCGACTCCAAATATTCAGAATGCCCAATCAAGAGTTATAGAACCCCAAACAAGCACTGAAGTACATAAAAAAATTAGAGAAATTGGAGAAGAACAACCCGCCCCAAAAGCTGGTGAAACAAAGAAAAAATCAAACAAGCAAACCGCATTGCCATTATCCAATGAAACTGCAAGGGGTAGGCTCAGATCTAAGGATAAATTGTAGTGACTTCTTAATTTTCTCTCATTCACCTCACATCCCCAACATTCGAACGATGTCTCATGTGTTTTGCTTCTGACCTACAACCGTTTCAGGCAAGTTTTTTAATGTATGTGTGTGAGTATAGTAGATAGTTTGATATCGATTTTGTGACATAAATGGATAATTACATCAGAGATTTCGATAATTTTGAAATAGATACGAAAGTAGTTCCAGATATGGAATATTTGAGACGATACTTGAATTATAGAGATAACCAAAGTACATTCACGGTTTTCCATACTAATATACGGAGTGTCCAAAAAATTTTCACGGAACTCGAGGCCTTGTTGGAACAGGTTGTGAACCAATTTGATGTGATAGTTCTCACAGAAACATAGAAAATTAACAACTTCGATATGTTTAATATTAAAAATTATAGAAAAATTTATAGTGGGGGAGAAATAAACCAAAATGATGGAGTTCTTGTCTACGTGATATTTTTCAAATAGAGGCAGCAATACACACGGTGGCAGGAATAAGAATGATAAGATTGACAGTGAAACTAGATAACAAAAATACTTCGATTACTGCAGTGTACAGACCACACACGATCGTTGTCGGTGTCTTTATAGATGAGTTGTCAAACTACGTTGAAAACGTTACAAAAAACGACGGAAATTTTCGTTGGCGATGTAAATGTGAACTTGCTTCCTGACTCTATTGAAGTTCATGACTACTTAAATACATTGTAAGAAAACGGATTCAAATCGCTGATAAATAAATCAACTAGAATAGAAAAAAATTCATCATCATGTATATACCACATTTTTTTCAAGAGTGAATATATTCCCGATGATTCCTTGAATCCAATCATCCTTTATTCAAGGATAACAGACCATTTTCCAATTATTCTCAAATATAATGTTTTTACTAGAAAACCAAATCTTACAATTACAAATAAATATATAGATTAAAACAGACTAAAATCTATAATACAACAAGAAACATTTGAAGACATCTATACGTATAATAACATTCAATATGTCGCAAATCGTATATCCAGGATTATAATGGAAGGTATGAATGGAAGCACAATTGTTAAAACGGTGGTGGATAAACGCAAAAAAAACCTTGGATAACAAAAGGTCTAATAACGTCAATGAAAGAAAGAGATAAACTATTCAGTATATTTAAAAAAAAAGATATACTTTCATACAATGAATACAAGGTCCATAGAAGTAAAATTGTTAACTTGATAACAGAACTGAAACAAAATTACTACAAGAATATAATAGTTGAAAATGTGAACAACAGCAAAAAATATGGCAAACAGTCAATGAATATAGTAACAGAAATATTAAAAAGATAGACAATAACATTATATCTAAGGTTCTGAATGATCATAACGAAACCAAAAATGAACCTACTGATATCGTAGAAATATTCAACAAATACTACGGAAGTGTCGGAGAGAGAAGGGCAGACGACATTAGGCTCGCAAACACGCAGACAATACATTCTAAAAAAGAAAACACCCACTTTTCAATGAATTCGATGTTTCTGCAGCCAGCTTGTGAAACTGAAATAAAAAATATTATTAATTTTTTGAAAAATAACTCAACACCGGGTTTTGATAATATCACAACATTAGCCCTGAAAGAGACAACTGAATTTGTAGCGAAACCGTTATGTCACCTGATAAATCTCATGTTCGGTAAAGGAGAATGCCCAAATCAGTTCAAAATTTCTGTTATCAAACCTATATTCAAAAGTAGAAATCGATGCGATCCAAAAAACTATCGCCCTATCAGTATAATATCTATTCTGGCTAAAGTTTTTGAGAGGGCTCTAAAGCGACGATTGGTGGACTTTCTAGAAAATAATAAACTTTTAGCCAAATTCCAATTCGGATTTAAAAATGGGAAGTCTACCAGTGATGCTATTGCTTTACTAGTGAATAAGATTTACACAAGTTTCGATGGCGGCAAGCCGTGTGCTGGCATATTTATCGATCTAGCAAAAGCCATTGATACCGTAAGTCACGATAGGCTACTGTCGAAGCTGAATGAAATAGGTATTCGTGGACCCGCTCACATACTTCTACAAAATTACTTAAGAAATAGAAAACAAGTGGTAAAAATTGATAACACGATTAGTAATCAGAGAGAGATAACTTTTGGCATACAAGAAACAGTATTAGGCCTCATATTATTTCTAATTTATGTGAATGAACTATTGAAGTTGAATTGTCATGGAACGATTATCTCATTTGCCAACGATACAGTGCTTTTTTAGAGGGAAACTCATAGTAGGAAGTAGAAACCAACTCGAGTCAGGACTTGGAAATGATGATAAAATGGTTCGATGGAAATCTTCTCACCATCAATATTGATAAAACCGTCTATTTACCTTTCGCAAATTATAATAATGGAATACCAAGTACCGTACAGTTGGACTTACATCTGCCTTTTAGAAATAATACATATCAGATTCGGACAACAACCAGCACCAAATACCTAGGCATCATTATTGATGGTAACCTGAAATAGGATCTTCAAATTCAGAACTTGACCAAGAGAGTAAGATCGTTCTTGTATTTATTCAAGCAAATGACCCTCATATTAGATGAAAAAAATCTTAAAATAATGTATTTTGCTTTGGTACAGTCACTACTGAACTATGGCATAATACCATGGGGTGGCGCATATTCTAATAATATGAAATCTTTGGAGATAATACAGAAGAAAATCATCAAGATAATAATATACAACCTTAATCCCCAATTTTCTACGAACTTGCTTTCTCAAACTTCGGAATTGCTGAATATTAGACAACTATTCTACAAGGCATCCTTGTTATGTTTGGTGAAAAATAATTTGATGTTAATGAATGTAACACATCCCTACCAAACAAGATTTCGAGAAGATGCGAATATAATTCATACTAGGTCGCAAAGGTCTATTGGACAGCGATGTTTCATATACCTATGTGGGACAGAGTTTATATAATCACTTACCAGTAAATTTAAAAATGGAAATTTACATCAAGAATTTCAAGGGCAAGTTATCTAAATGGCTTCTTCAATGATCAGAATACTATCATAGACCTATCATGGATTGAGCAAGCTCATGTATGTGAGTACAATCGGATGGATATGACCATATAGGGTAATTCCGGGAGAGATGCCGATTTTTCACATTTTCTTGGTTATTTCAAAATAATCATTGAGTAATGAAACTAAGCCTATCCGTTGTAATATTTATTTGGTAAACAAGGCACATAAGTATTATTCCTTAAACTAACCCTAATAAACAATGAAAAAACATTTTCGCACACTCTGTAAATTGGCATCTCTACCTAATATCACGGGAGAGATGCCGCAAGCTCAAGGTAGAGATGCCTCTACATTTTTTCTTTTTAATGAACTATTTTACACAGATTTCGCATGTATTTTGGTATTTCGTACACCCCTGATGCAGCCACTGCTGACATTTGACAATGGATACACCTAATCCAGTCATCGGTTTTGGTTGTCTTGGTATACTCTTCACCACAACCAGTACAGGTTGCGTCATTGTAAGTTTCCATGTCCGAGCTACTGTCATGAATAGAAATGTCCAAATCTTCATCAGTAGATTCCTCCAACTCCAGTTCTTTTTTTTTCTGTTCTCCTTTGGGTACCGTTTTCGCAGCAAATTTCCCTTTTTTAGATACGATGCGTGTTTTAGCACGTTTAAGTTTCTTACGTTCCATCTCTTCTTTGCGCTCTTGGTTTTTCTTGCGCTTTTCTATGCCTTCTGCACTATTTAAAATTTCTGCGATTTTCTTAGATTTTCTCCTAACGTCTAGTACAGCAGTTCCTGGAACAGGTGATACAATGTCCAGGGCTTTGCCAGGCGTAATTTTTCGAAAGTCGAAACGTGCGTGATTTGGGCTGCTGGTAGTTCAGCCGATTCAGCAACGTGTGAAGTTGACGGCAGTGGAGAAAATCTTCCTTCCTCTTGACACGGCACTTCCGCAGGTCCTTCATTTGTTCCCACGTCAGTGCATCCATAAGCATAGTCCGGAATATTTTGCGGGTTAAGCGAATAAATTCCGGTCGCCCTAAAACCAGATGTGGCAAAAAAGTTCCTTTTGCGTTGCAACAGCCTATAACTGTTATCGTTTCTCCCCGTTCTGTGGCTGTCAACGCTGACACGACTTTTGACCCTCTCTTGGCAATGACCTCTGCTGGACGGTTGTTCAGTTGGAGTCCAGTCTCATCCATATTATATAGACAAGCAGGTTTGCCGAGTAGCTGATGTTCCTCCAATATAGAAGAGAGTAGTTCAAAATATTTGGCAACTACTTCTCGATCCATGCCGACACTTCTATTGCGGGACAAGGCTTCAGCCTTCCTTATGGACAATTCAGGATGTCGTCGTAAAAAGGACGAAAGCCAGTCATAACCTGCGAGTTCAGCTCGTCTATTAAATTTGTGCTGTATTTTCAACTGCTCTGCTAGGTAAAACGCCATTCGTCTAACGTCTAATTTCGTAGGAGTAAACCCCCTTACCTGCAGTTTGTTTATGTGTATAACAATTTTCTTTTCAGCGTCTTCACCAAGCAAACTGTCAGGTCCCATTCGTCCTTTTTTGGAATTTCCGGATGCAACTCTGCGTTTTAAAGTTCTTGGTGGAATTTCAAAAACTCTAGCAGCTTCGTTTACTTCCATACCTTCTGCTATACTTTGCATAGCAGCTTTTAAAGCTCCTTCGGTCCATTTACCCCTATTATGACAATTTCTTTCGTATTTGCTCGGCATATCTGAAATTAAAATATTTTTTTAGGTTAGCCATAACACCCTATTAAAAATCGGCATCTCTCCCGAATTTCCGGGAGAGATGCCAAATGCTCCTGAACAGTTTCAACTGGGATAAAGATGACACAAATAGGCAAAGGTATAACCTCATTCTATGCTGTTTCACTATATTCATGCAAATTTTATACTAGAACATTTATTAAGTAAGTACAGTACACTAACCTCATACTCTGAAAAACTTTTCACTTGGCAGAAATTGAAAATCTCAGTTAAATTAAAAATGATTGCAGATTGCCTAATGCCGACTACAGACTTCGATAGGCACTGACACGTGAATGATTAGGCGCGTAACTTATGTCCCGCAGATGAGTACGTTCGGAAATATGGTCAATCGGCATCTCTACCATGCCGGCATCTCTACCGGAATTACCCTAAGTGAAAGAGTTGTTTACTAGTGTTTTTGATATTGTTTATGACTAAGTTTGTATAATGTGCGCTAAATCGAATATATTTGCGGTATTGAAGTCATGTGGTTTTGTGATTTTCTCGTGTTAGTTTTCTGATGTAACAGACATCTGCCACCATTATGATGTTTTATTGGTGGCTGAATTCGTGTCGTCTCGATCGTGGAATTGTATAATGATCATATGTGGGTTGCAGGTGTTTCAAGATGCTAGCTATTGGCTAAAGTGAACCTGAACAAGGCGCAGTAGGAGTATCAGAAATTTATTTTTTTTTTTATAAAATTGAATAAAAAATTTAATTAAAAAAATACACTTATCGGTCCTCTTAAAATACCTGATATTTATTTACAATTAATGTTTTGTTTGTATCCTTATTGAAAGTTTAATGAATAAATATTATTATTATTATATATATATATATATATATATATATATATATATATATATATATATATATATATATATATATATATATATATATATATATATATATATATATATATATATATATACATATAAATATATATATATATATATATATATATATATATATATATATATATATATATATATATATATATATATATATACATATAAAATGAAGTGAACTAGGACATTTATTTAAAACTAATCAAACAAATCTCATAGCGGAGCTGGTTATACGAGTTCACGAAACATCGAAATGCCTCCTTATACCTTGGATGGTGTATGTTAGAAACATTAAGTTGTTTATCACAATCAATGGAAATGATAGATAGTCTGTTTCGCCCTTATTTGGGGCTCATCAGTATCATCCATCCATCGAAAGTGATAACCAACCAAATATTTCTAACGGCGTTATATTTTCCTTCCAGTGACTATATGGCAAATAAATATGACACAGCGCCACCAGTCGGAAACAAATGAACCACACCTTACAGATAGAAGAAAACATTTCGGCAACGAGAACTCGTACGTCCTGACACCCGAAGGTGGTTACTATATTCGCTAAGCAAGAGTAAAGTTGATACATCAATTCGATGTAATTCAACATTCACACGCCGCAAGTAACAAGCGCTCCAATTTTATCCCTATTACAGGTAGCAAATGAATAAAAAACAGAATTCTTCGTGTTATTGATACACATTCGTGACAATAAGATGAAGTGAACTAGGACATTTATTTAAAACTAATCAAACAAACCTCCTAGCGGAGCTGGTTATACGAGTTGGATGGATGACCACCTTCGGGTGTTAGGACGTACGAGTTCTCGTTGCCGAAATGTTTTCTTCTATCTGTAATATGTGGTTCATTTGTTTGCGACTGGTGGCGCTGTGTCATATTTATATGCCATATAGTCACTGGAAGGAAAATATAACGCCGTTAGAAATATTTGGTTGGTTATCACATTTGATGGATGGATGATACTGATGAGCCCCAAATAAGGGCGAAACAGACTATCTATCATTTCCATTGATTGTGATAAACAACTTAATGTTTCTAACATACACCATCCAAGGTATATGAAGGCATTTCGATGTTTCGTGAACTCGTATAACCAGCTCCGCTATGAGGTTTGTTTGATTAGTTTTAAATAAATGTCCTAGTTCACTTCATTTTATTGCCACCAACGTGTATTGATAACACGAAAAATTCTGTTTTCTATATATATATATATATATATATATATATATATATATATATATATATATATATATATATATATATATATGCTCATCTGTCTTTTATTAACCACAACAACCATTTGAGTTTTCAAACCGATTTTATTGAAGTGTTTCGTCACCAAGTTCGTGAGTTTGTCAAAACTGTCATATAATAGATGTATGTATGATGTTAAATGGTGAATGCGCTATCGTTCGTGAAAAAAATTACTTCTATGTATTTAATATGAAAAATTTACTACTTGTGGTGTGTAGCAAACTCTATATCTGCAAAACTTCTTTCTCATCATCACATTCAATTAACCTCAAAAAAAAACTCAAGTTTTCAGCAACTGGTCTTCTGTATTGTTCTTATCATCAACATAATTTTTTTTTTTTAAATTTACTATTTCACTACTGATCAACTCTTGACATTCGATATCAGTTAGACTAATAATTACTTCTGTAGTAACCGGATCAGATAAAATATCATAACATTCCATTTGCTTATGAATTTTTTGATCTTGTAAATCTTGCGGCTTCAGTTGTATCATTAATATATAGACGCCAGGTACTTGACTTAATATTCTATAAATCCCTACATATTGAAGAAAAATGTGAAGTATATTATGAAATGATGATTATCGTTCATGTAGGTTCAGTGTAAAACTAACATCATAGAGATTTTCAATCCACAAACAAGTAGATAATCTTATAGGTTGCCTATTTCGTATCAACCTAAACGTACGACAGTCGTGGTTCATTCATAGTAATGTAAACATAGAATTCAAACTTTTTAACTGATTTTGTCTCATTGAAATATTCTTTCTAAAACTTAAATGTATGTGCCATTGTTAATTGAATTATGATCTCACAGATATTCCCTGAAGAAGCTAATAAACATCAGCGAAAGCTAGGAAATTATCTAAAGAGTTTTCTGAGGTGTATTTAAAGGCTGTAGTACCCATTAAATTTCAATCTGCATATATATATATATATATATATATATATATATATATATATATATATATATATATATATATATAAACATAACAATACAAACATTTTATATTCAGATTTTCACTTACGCTTATATTTTTCTATTGATATATAAAAGGGTTATACAGCATGAAGCCTGGTATAATATTCCTTGCTGCCCACTACACTATGTTACATGAGAAAAATATCAATAGTTTACACGTAGTTTAGAAATGCTACTATTACGAGTATAAGAAAGAGCTGATCCAATAATTACAGGATTTCGAATAGTCTGACACTGATAATAAAAGATAAAATCTTTTCACGATGCAGTGGTTATCAGTAATTGTGCATGAAGAGTAGCAAACCACATACACATTTTTTTTTGAATATATGTTATTTTTTTTAATTATCAAAAATAAATATACACACTACTTTTAATATATGTATTACGAATGATAATAAAGTTGAATTTTTTGAAGTTATCTGTTTATTATATGGATCTCATATTCGAATATCTCATTCAAGAAAATACTCAATGTCTGTTGATGTCCGATAATTCAACACTATATGAAATTTCCTATTATAATGGCAAAATTTTATTCCAAAAGTTAGAATAAAAAAAGAGTTATAATGAATTATAATATTTTTATTTCAAATATGAAAATAACTGCTACATATAAATAAATGAAACGATTCATAAAGTGAATGTTTCCTTCGTCAATATAAACAAAATCGAACTAAAGTTCATTCAGGATGCCAGGAAGGATATCCAATAAATTTCAATATTTTTCCTCTTTTCAAGCGCATATTTTACGTCTCTTGAAACGAGTGAAAACCTAATAAACTCCATACCCGCATACGAAATTACCAGAGATCACGCTATAGAACCGAATTTTATATGTGAAGAATCTCAAGTATGTGCATCTCGAAATCATGAATTTTCTGATATTAAAAGGCATGAACCATAAATTCAATATTTAACATTCTGAACCCACTCAATACGCACTTCGTTTCTCCTAACTTTCAAGCAATATATTTGATGAAAAACAACCTTATCAACTAGACGATCTTTAAATGAGATATTTCAAGTTATGCTTTACGCTAAATTATAACAAAATACGATTCAAAATAAGTATTGAATATCGTTTTGCATACAGATTATCGTTGAGAGAATAATATAAAATTAAGTAATAAAGTAGGCAAAGACAAGGGCTGGATAATTGACAAAACAACCAATTGCCAATTTACGTCTATATTCCGGCCCTATATTAGGACCTCTATCAGGATGCTGAAAAATACAAGTGAATCAGGCCAAAGAAACAGGTACAAAGTTGAAATCTAACTAACACATTGGCTAGTTGTTTATAATAAGTTTTAAAGAACAATTTGTTAAATTCATACTAATTTTCTAATATCAAAATCATAGCAATACTGCTCTGTAACACATAGAATACAACAAAACAAAAAACAAAGGGGTTAAAAAATACAATTATCGTCAAAAATCGAACCAGAGAATAATATCATCTACACACGCGTCCACCAAACAACCATAAAAGGTCTTCTTATTCTTCCATAGAGTGTTCAGAGGCGAAGTTATTATCTGAGTTAAGCACATTGAAGGTAAGTAAATAGCTGTAAATATTACTCAAACTATTGATATCTGTCTTTTTATTGACACATAACTTGTTCTTGTTGATAAAGCACATTTCCAGGAAAATGCGTTTTTCCACATTTGTTCGTGAAGCCAGAATTTTGGCATTATTGAAATCGAAATAATGATCAAAGTTCGCTGCATGCATGGCAAGGGCACATCTATCTGGGTGCAACCGAATGTCACTTCTGTGTAATGAAAAACGTCTTTTAAGAGTCTGAGAGATGTGACCGATACATATATATATATATATATATATATATATATATATATATATATATATATATATATATATATATATATATATAAATATAAATACACATATATATACATATATCTCTATATAAATATATATATATATATCTTAATATATAAAAAAATATATATATTTATATATTTATATATATATATATATATATATCAATATATATACCTACATATATATATAAATACATATATATATATAATATATATATATATATATATATATATATATATATATATATATATATATATATGGATATATTTATATATATATATATATATATATATATATATATATATATATATATACATATATATATATATATATATATATATATATATATATATATATATATATATATATATATATATATATATATACCAGGACAACCAAGGCAAAGAATGGAATAAACACAATCCGAACGATTCAAGAGTGGCACTCTGTCTTTTAAATGTGAAAAAATATGTTTATTGGTAAATAGGTTATACATAGAAATCTTGATATGCTCAACCACTGCAAAAATGTGAGACAATTTACTCGTGTGTGACGGAAGTGACGGAAGAAAAGGAAGAGAAACAAACCTTGTTGGAAGAACTGACACAGACATGTCTGACAGTAGATGTTCCTGTTGTAATCCGACTGTACAGTGTTCAGAACTTTTCTAGGGTATCCGTTATCCAGAAGAACGTTGAAAAGTCTTCTCAATGCCCCCTCTCTTAGATCCTCATGGGTAATTCCAGTTCTTTAGTTCGATTTTTGACGTTAATTGTATTTTATAACCTCTTGGTTTTTTGTTTTGTTGGATTCTATGTGTCACAGAGCAGTATTGCTATGATTTTAATATTAGTAAATTAGTATGAATTTTACAAATTGTTCTTTAAAACTTATTATGTACACCTAGCCAATGTGTAAGAAAGCTTTCAGCTTTGTACCCGTTTCTTTGGTCTGATTTGCTTGTAATTTTCAGCATCCTGATGAAGGCCCCAATATAGATAGGGCCGTAATATAGATGTAAATTGGCAATAGGTTCGTTTGTCAATTATCCAGTCTCTCTCTTTGCCGAATACCCATTTTTTTACTTAGTTTTCAATTATACGGCAATATTTATTAGTTATATATATATATATATATATATATATATATATATATATATATATATATATATATATATATATATATATATATATATATATATATCTAAATATATATGTAGGGGAAGGACGGGTAATTGTTGTGGGGTGGTGGGCATGACGGGGTACCAGGCCTCTGACGTATTTCTAATTAACCTATCACTTTCGTATTCGCGCCCATTCATGAGCCGGCATGACAGATATCCGTCATGTAAGTCACAACTTCGCCGCTAGTCGTGTATTTATGCAATCGTCAAAAACGCGATTCAGACCGTTAGCACTAAAATTTCTTGAAATACTTTCGGCAGTGTGTGAACATTATGTTTTGTGAGTTGCAAGTGACATTTGAGTTAATCTTATCAACAGTCTATTCAAGTAACAGGTAATAACTTGTACATTGAAGAAATATTTATAGTTATTTTTATAATTGATTTTGAATTTCGAAACGGATAAACGGGCAAGATGGGGTATTGAGTACCCCATTATGCCCATCATAATATTGATCACTTTTATCTTCTTTTCTATTGTTTAAGGATGGTTTTTAAATACAAACGAAAATCAGAACGGGGAAAATGGTCGGAGGATTCAATGAAAAGGGCTATTGAAGCTATTCAGGGGATTCAAGGGCTATTCAAGGGACAAATGGGGTATGTGTTGGCTGCAAAGACCTTTTCTGTCCCACAAACTACCTTGTAGCGAAAATTAATGAAGATTCGTGAAAACAATAATGAAATACCTAATATAATTGTACCTTTGGGTTCCAAGGTCCCTGGTTTTTCTCAAAAGGAAGAGGATGAGCTGGTAAGTTATTTACTAGATATGGAGAGAAGGTTTTTTGGCCTTACAACTAGAGATTTGAAATAAATGGTTTATCAACTTGCTGTGCAAAATAATATGTCTATTCCATTCAATTCTGAGAATTGAGTCCAAGATCAAAGCAGCTTTACTGTGGTTAGTTCA
>JARQZK010005214.1:30000-55000 GCA_030704885.1 Cynegetis impunctata
CACTATGTTAGTGTGCCTTGGAATCATATACACCACTGTTTTAGAGTAGATATCTTCATGTCAGGAGGTACGTGTTTGCGCAACGAATATCTGCATTCTCGGTCTAAGTGGTGAATTGTTGCTCCCCAATATCTATGGTGGGAGGGCGCTCTGGATTGTTATCCAGACAGTGTTACTGACCACGATTTGTATTGGGGAACAATTAGAAATTTGTTAATGCACTCCGAGTCAAATAAGCTGCACTGATGGGATCTAATAAAATCGAAATAGCTGTATGCAGATTTTGAGTCGGTGTGACAATTTCTATAATTCACCGTTCGATTGTGAATGCAGATTTTGCGTTGCGGAATACGTATAACCAGGTCCCCTGGAAAGTTGTTTGATAATTTTTTAAATTATTAAAGAATTTTCCTTGTTCACTTTATGTCCTTATTTATTGTTTAAAATTATCTGTATTCTATTGGTATCATAAAAATAACAAAAAAATGTAGGCAATGCTACTTATTATTTTTCATACAAGTTATATTACAAATAACAGAAATATAATGAAATAAGTTTCAATATTTCGAGATGCCACTTTTTGCTGCAGTAAGAGATTATATGCGTGGGGGCATGCTCTCAACACATGCCTTTGCATTCTCTTGTAGTTCGGAGTTGTGGTGGCCTTCTCTGATTTGAGCTTCAATTTACTGGCACTTCGTGGTCTTCACTTTCCTTATAAATGACCGCTGGGTTAGTTCCCATATGATTTCTATGGAGTTCCTGTCTGTTGAATTCCTGGCCAAGGCGAAACACAAACATGATTTTCAGTCAGGAATGCAGTAATACTTCTGGCTTTGTGACACGGTGCTGAATCATGCATAAAAAGGTCATTATCATCATCAGGGAAGCATTCTTTGAGTTGCGGCAGTAGTATTTCTTTCTAGTATTCGCTTGTACTGTTCTTGTTTGATAGTCCTTTTCAGGATGTATAGGCACCCCAGGCCCTTTTGCTGATATTACATAACACACCACGACACTAACAATGTGTTTAACCTTCTTCACAAAGCAGTTTTCATGAAATTTTTCCTCAAGTAACCTTCTGACCGAAGAACTTTTGTCGACCAAACTCTGGAACGACGACTCGTCGGAGAAGTATAACTGTAAAATATTAGAAACAATGCTATGAAATCGTCAAGGATGATATAAACTATTCATAAAAGTTATTCTTAGTCGATTTCAGTCTACAATAGTCATATTGTGGTGTTGGCTAGCCCACTGCAGTCGTTTTGTTATCATAGTCTCCTTGAGGTGAGATTTTTTTATACATTCATCTTTTATCATCGTAGTTTGACGGGATATACTCTTTTTTTCCATTTTCGGGACAGATGACTCTGACTTTTTGATCTGTGCGTTGTACGAGGAGTGGTGATGTTTTTCCAGTAACATTTTTCTACACGGTCTGCTTCCAGTGAAGTTGATTCGATTAACTACATACTACAAAAAAAATGCTGTCGAAAAATTAATATTTAATATTGAAAACGACAATACAGCAAACCGCACTTTTTGACGAACGAACACCGATTGAAAAGACACATCCCATAATTCACAAATTTACCAAGTTTCAGGTGTAACCACATATGAAAACAATAGCAATGATGCCAGTAGTTGAATCAATCAAAATAACCCTTTCAAAACCAATTTGTTTGCTCAAATAATTATTTGAAACTAGAAATCACGTAAATTCGAGCACTGTCCCTAATAATTTGGCCTCCCACTGTATATATATATATATATATATATATATATATATATATATATATATATATATATATATATATATATATATATATATATATATATATATATATATATATATATATATATATATATATATATATATATATATAAATATATATCTATTTTTAATCTCTTGATAATTATTGATATAAGCGTTCTATACCGATAATTCTGCTCTACTTTTTTAATATTTTCCCGTACTAATTTCTTTGTTATTAGATAAATAGTAACCTATTATAATTTTTTCGAACATTACGTGGGTAAAGGTTTCTGTAGTTTCCCTTACCTTCTAATGATAACAATTTTGAATGTCGATATTAGACTGAATAGCACATAATAAATAACAAAGAACAACCACATCCGAAAAAAGTTTTAACAAGACAAGTCGTCTGTTCTATTAAAAATTTTTTCGAATCAGTAGATGTCAGAGAAATTTTTTCGAATATCGTAGTGAAACGTCAACTTTTTAATAAAATCGAGTTTTTTAAGATTCAACCAGCCTGTTATTGCTAATAATTATCAAGAGATTATATATATATATATATATATATATATATATATATATATATATATATATATATATATTTATATATATATATATATATATATATATATATAAATGTATTTATATAAATATTGATATATCTTTAGTACCAATTAATTTTTCAGATATGGCTGAAATAAAATCAATTTCTTTTTGCTAGCAGAAGAGGCTGTATATACTTTGTAAGAAACGCCATCACGGTGAACCAAATATATAATGCACACTGAATGTTCGAACTCTATTATATCCCTCATAAGACGCAATTTTTGAATGTGATTGGTGTTTCTATAACAGACCTTTTTGGAATCTGATGATGCAATAGTGAACCGAAGTTGTGCCTGTCACACGCACAACTATTTACTTAAATTATTGAAAATTGGATATGCCAATTGTATTCATTACGATGTTCAATCATTGTCTATAATCGAGAATATATTTCTCGATAATAATTATAAACATAACAAATATATTGAGAAATGACCTTCCATCGAATTACCTTCTTTCCGTTAATCAGCCACGTGATATTCACTGGCGGAAAACTTGGGGGCGATGTGCAATTTCCGCGTATGGTATATCCAATCTCAGGAAAATCGGTTTCGACGAACATTATGGGATCATCTTCTGGTGTGTCTGAAATCAAAGAGAAAATGTATCAGGGTGGCAAGCGCTGTGATCTTAAATAGTTGCTTCATGGCTGCAGAAGTAAGTGAAGCAGAAAACATTTCTAGGCGTTGAAGGTTTACAGTCCGAAATGCAAGACACAATGTAGTAACTAAACCATTAGATTCGTGTGTGTATTTTGAAGTTTCATTTGAATTTATTTATTGAGATTTCATTCGCAACTATAAATATATTGGTTTAAAATTAAATTCATAAATATTTAAGTTATATTCGGTGTGTTGTTTCATCAAAATAATATTGAAAGGAATACTTTTTTTTTTCATTTCCAGAAATACCTTTCTCTAACATTTTAATACACAATTCTGTTCGCAGGTGATTTTCATCAATCGAGTAATATTTTGCTATTGTTTTTTTAAATACCTTCATGGAGGTGAGTATTTACTTTCCTCTCTAGGAAGGTGAGTTTAATAGTCATTATATGTGACAGGTTTATAAAATCCTAGTATCCGTCAATAGGGCGGATTGATTTTCGAATAAATTTTTTGTCGTTGTCACTTTTATTGCTCAAATTATATAATCGGAAACCATTCATTCTTAGTTGAAAGAACTGAAGTAGAAAAAATATAATACGCAACTCGGAAGGCAAATGCTCTTGACCAGTCTCGAACAACGTTCTCGACTGCTATCACTTGTCTCTCTTGTAGTGTCAATAACTATAATACATAGCGGAAGGAAGTGTGTTCCAACCATGTGACACATCTCTTCTTATTCATTTTATATTTGGATTCTATATAGAAAACAAAGATGAATTAAAATACATGTTTGTTGCTACCTTCAATTGTTCTAAAGATATTCCAATCTCCTTTAGAAAATTGATAGATCAATAGGTGGCTTTCACTTATTATATTTTTGCTATTTTCTGTAGTTATGAAACAAAATTTGGAGCGAGTTCCTAAAAATTTCAGATTTTTCAAATGACAACTATATGTTTTCTGATTGATCTTGAATTCTTCAAATGAAATAATAAAAAACTACTAATTATTTAAAGAATTGCTGGGAACTATTTTGTTATTAAATCTATCTACTCACACCGAATATGATTCGAAAATGTACTCAAACCGAAATGTATATTAGCGTCTTTTATCTATACTGTTAGGAAACTTCTTCTTCTCCTTATTCAGCTATTTTGCATCCACTCCTAGACATAGGCCTCTCTCAAATTTTTCCATGTCTCTCTGTTTTGTGGTACTTGGAACCAGTTTTTGCCTGCGATCTGCTTGATGTCATCTGGTCATCTTCTCTGTGGCCTTCCTAGACTTCTCTTAGTCATCCTTGGTTTCCATGTTGTTATTTTTACTATCCATCATTCTTTTGACTGTCTTTCGACATGTCCGACCCATTGCCACTCTAATCGTGCTACGCGTTTCATAACGTCTGTGACTCCTGTTCTTCTTCTTCGGATCTCTTCATTTCTCACATTCTCCCTCATGGCAATTCCTAGTATTGCTCTCTCAATCGTTCTTTGCGTCACTCGTAATCTTTGAGCATTACTTTTTATGAGTGTCGTTGTTTCGAGGCCATAAGTGGTCACAGGTAGTATGCATGCCTTGTATACTTTCCTTTTGTGGTTGATTGGTATATTTCGTTATTTAGCTTTCCAAACGCTGCCCAAGTTAGAACTATTCGTCTGTTTACCTATGCTGTTTGATTGGCTTTGCCTAGTTCGATGCTATGGCCGAGGTATACATAGTTTTTAACATTCGCAATCCTTTTGTTGTCCACTTGCACTCCTATTTCACTGTCACTCATAATTTTAGTCTTGTCCAGGTTCATTTGCAATCCCACGTATTCGCTCGCTTCATTGAGTTCTTGTAGCATCTCTTTTAGTTCTTCAACGTCACTCGAGATTATAATGATATCGTCCGCAAAACCTAGGTGGCTCAGATAAGACTTGTCTATATTGATGCCTTCCTTTTCTCATGCTAGATGTTTGAAGACAGTCTTTAGTGCTACAGTTAACACTTTTGGAGAAATAGGATCCCTTTGGTGAACTTTCCGTTGAATTGAAATTCGTTCTGTTTCTAGGTCTTCGTTGATCTTTACATGAAAAGATGCATTATCGTATATATATATATATATATATATATATATATATATATATATATATATATATATATATATATATATATATATATGTTGCAGAATATTCGAGTATCGGGAGTCTATTCAAGCATGATCCACGGCACTCAGAAAGGTCCATTTTTCAATTGAATCGTACGCCTTCTGATAGTCCATAAATGCGAATACTGTTAGAAAAAATTGAAGGGCATATAGGGTACCTGGTTTGAATTCCACGTAAGATACGGATGTCGCAAATCTCCATGACTTTCGGTGGTTATCACGCAATTATTTTCACTGGATAATGTGCACAGAAAAACATTGTGTGCAGTCTACTCCAGTAACTGTAGTTAGTAACTTTTAGTTAACGCTCGATTTGACCCCGCGCGCTAAATATTAAATAATTTGGTGAGAAGTAAACTCCAAAAAATTAATCAATTAATAGGGTATCATTTCTAAAAATTTGCTATAAATTTTTGTTTATTATTCCATGTTTATGATGAATGTATTTTTCTTCATTATTTTGAGTTGTATGTGAAAAAGCTCGGTAACGGAACAGAATTCAAAAAAATGAGTTTCTTTTCGACGTTGATCAATGCAATAAATGTGAATCTTGTTGTTAATTATTTCGGGCCTAATGACTTCTAGGTTAAACAGGCATCATGAATGAAAATTTATACTGCAGTATTTTATTTCACAGTAAGTTTCTGTTCCCTTTTGTTCAACTCCTAAACTTGTTCACAATATAAATCAGAATGTATTGGTCACTCCAAAATTTCCTCTATTTCCTCTACGACCGAACGAATGAAGAAACTTTCATCGAACGAGAGATATGTGGTGCATGAAATGGAAATTCGAGGGTATTCAAGTTTACCAAATTGGGGAATCGTGTTAGATTATTTCCAATTCGCCTCCAGTTTGGGAATTATCTCTCGAAAAACTTTCGATATCGATTGTCGATGCAACGTTCACAAATTTTCCCAAATTCCAGAATTTCTCTCTGGATATTCACCAGAAATTTCGTTCCGGAAAAAAGAAAAACCATAAAATTCATATATAGAAAGTTTACTAATTTCATTTATACTGAATATATCACTGTTGAAAATCAGTAAAGTAAGATTTAGAACAATTGAAATATAAAAGCATATTAGAAAACTCAACCTTAACGATCAATTCATTACGTGTAGCTGAAGAGTAAATTTTGTGCCACTTTTTAAAACTATTAATAATAATAATAATAATTTTTATTCAGAAAAGATTCAGCCATTTGTATCGGATTCGATGAGGGTGCGTACAATTTTATTGGCATCCTCGCCGTTTACAATTAACACTGTTTAAATGACATACAAATAAAAAAAAATAAATAAACTTTTGTTACCAAGTTCCATATAACTTAATTAATACAGTTTTGTAGAAATATAACTAAATCTTATTAATATAAAGGATTCATAAATATGTGTATATGTGTAAATATTTCTGCAAGGCATTTCCTGCCCGTGCGCAGATAATATGGTTCGTAGTCGGTATTTTTCAGGGTACTTCGTCATGTGGAAGTAGGTCTTGACCTCTCAATAAATTCTCTATTCTGTATATGTAATGGAGCTTTTGATGAAGCGTTCAACTTCTTTGTATTGCTTTAATGTCTTTGGAATTCTCATACTATTGAAGTTTTTTGGTCCCTGATAATAGAAAGAGTTCAAAGTGTGGGTCCGGTTAACTTTGGGTTGCATTATGCACTTAAATCCTCTGACGGTCTGTTGTATTTTTAAATTTAGTTGATTATGATACTTATATATCGATTTACAGACATGTAATTTATGTAGTTGTTCTAAAGCATAGACTTTCAATCGATCAAATAAAGGTTTTGAGGGTTCGAGTTTATTAGCGTGAAATATTATTCGAGTAAAGTGTATTTGTGTTGTTATCAAAGGTTTGATGTTAGTCCTATAGATTCCTCCCCAAATACTTATTCCATATGTTAGGACAGACTGTACATGAGCGAGATATGTCATACGTAATGTACTAATTGGTAAATCTCTCTGAGAAAGTAGAATCTCGGTATAATTGTGTACAATTTCTCTTTGACCTTCTGTATATGGGCCTTAAAATTTATATTCTGGTCAAAAGTGAGACCTAGGTATTCTGCTGCACATACTTGTTCCAGAGCATCGCAATCACATTCTTCACTGCAGTCCACTTTGTGAATAAATACAGGCCTTTCATACCGGAATGGCCTTCCTATGGAGAAATTGACATACTTGGTTTTGGTCACATTAACTATCAGTCTATTCCTATAGAACCATGCAGATAGTAACTGCAAATCTTTTCTGATAGCATTGAATAAGGAGTTCTTATCAAGGTCACAATAAACTAAGGCGGTATCATCTGCGTAAGTTGACACTTTTCCTTCAAATAGTGAATCGCACAGATCGTTGACGTAGATTAGAAACAGAAAGGGTGAAAGTAGCGTTCCTTGTGGTACACCATGCTGCAATATAAGTTGTTCGCTGATATCATTCCCGATTTTCACCTGCTGTTTTCTGTCATTTAAATAAGAAGAAAACCATTCATGGCTCACGCCTCTGATACCTGCTCTAAATAGTTTGTCCAAAAGAATTGTATGAGATAGAGTGTCAAAAGCTTTAGATATATCTAAGAAAAGCGCTGTTACGTAATCTCCTCTATCCAACGCCTTGTGTATTGCTGAGCTAAATTTTAACAAAGCAAGTTCGGTCCCTTTATTTTCGAGAAACCCGTATTGATTCTCGGAAAAATAATTGTGTTCATTTAAGAATGTCTTCATCATTTTGAGTACCAAGGATTCGAGTAACTTAGAAAAAACTGATATTAGAGCTATTGGCCTATAGTTGCTCATTTCTGTTTTTAGTCCGCCCTTGAATATAGGAACGATTATGGCTTCTTTAAGATTGGTTGGGAAGACACCTTGAGATAAAGAATAGTTAATATAGTTTGGTCAGTATTGGCGCAATTTCTGATTTTACCGATTTCAATGTGTCTGAGTAATGTTGTCTTTACCAGGAGCTTTATTGCTTTTGAGGCCATTTATTCCAGCTATGATATATCGTTTTTCAATAAGGGGTAAGAAACTAAAGGTTTGGTTTATCCATTTTTGGTTTTCTGCTTGTCTTTGGTTGTGTTTTGTTTTCGTTCCTTCTGTTCATGCCGTCTACAGCTTCTGTGATTCTATCCACAAAGAAGTGGTTGAAGTGATTCGATATTTCTTTGCTGTTTGTTGTTATTCTATTGTTTTGGTCGTTCTTGATTTTGTCAATTTTTGCTTCCTTCTTCCGCGCGTCAACTATTGAGTTTATTATTTTCCATTGCTTTTTGATGTTGTAGGCATTTTTTCTTATTTGTCCTTCAAAGTAGTCCCTTCTAGAAGCTGACATTATTTTTTTTAACCTATTTCTATATGATATGTATATTCTTTTCAACTCCGGGTTTTGTGGATCTTTTTTAGTCTGTTTGAATAGCTTATCTCTTTTTTTAATGCTATGCAAAATATCTGATGTCATCCATGGTTTCAATTTTCTGGTTCTATTATTGACAGTGATTTTTTCTGTACTTTCTTCTTGAAGGTTCATGAAATGTTCCACGAAGTTACTGAACTTTTCATTAACAATATCGTTTCTTTCGATGAAGGACCAATCATGATTCTTTATTTTCCATTTCAAAGTTTCAAAGTTTATTTTCCAGTTTGTGTTATATATTTCAGCAGTTTCAGATTTTTGTACAGCTATTGCCCCCAAGATAATAAAATGATCGGATATATCAGATTGTACCACCGCTGTTTTTAGTTGGATATCAGTAGATTTTAAATAAATGTGGTCTACACAAGTACCTCCGTTTTCGTTTGGTCTTGTTATCTCGTTCATACAGGAGAGAAAACCTTTAGTAGCCAAAAATAGCTTATAGTCGTCTGCTTCAAATCCATTGAGGTTGATATTTATGTCTCCACTATAATAAACGATATCGCTGTTCGCTGTAGTTTCTAGAACTGATTCTAACTCCCTTATGTAATGCTCTTGTTCTGAATCATGTGATCTGTATATTCCAATGATTGACATAAGTTTTCCTGATATCCGCATCTGAGCGTGGATACCTTCCGCGGTATTCATGTTGAGGGAATCCGTTGACTCGATATTTATCCAATCAGCTATGAAAACAGCGACACCTCCGGATCTTCTGTTGTTCCTTGTACAATATTTACCTATATATCCTGGGATGTTGTATAGATATGTTTCGTTTGCTTTTATCCATATTTCTGTAAGAATAATAATCTGGGGCTTTTGGTCGAGAAAATCCAAGTAAAACAAAAAGTCATCAAAATTTGCTCTCATACTTCTGATGTTGCAAGTTAGGCATATTATGCCATCAGGTGTATCTGGGAATACTACCTTGCTTTCAAAGGGATTATCTATTACTATGGTTTCTATGTTCGCAGTTTGCAAACTGAAAAACTCCTCTATTTGGTTAGCCATTTTTTTGGTATTTATCCACACAATTAACTAAAAACCACAGACAAAGGTCAACATAAAACTTACTCTTATTTATTCGTTCTGTGGCCCCTCTAGCAATTTTCGTAAATCTTCGTTTGATCTAATCAGTTTAGCTTGATTAGATTCTGTTTTTCTCAGGTATATTTTTCCGTTTTTCACCCAAGCGAATTTGTAATTATGTTCTTCTCTATATTTACGTACTTTTGAGAATAATTCCTGTTTTTCTCTCGGCAAGTCTTCGTTGAAGAATATGGTATCATCCTCCGGTAGACCACAGTCTCGCAGCTTCATAACACCCTTCTCCTTCCGTTTTTTCATTATCAAGTCTCGCATATCCTTGTTTGGCAATGCTATAAGAATAGGAGCTTTCTCCTTAGTAGACAGCCGTTTGCACATGAGCTTTTTGGTATCTTTATTCGCTCCTAGTTGCTGTATTATTGTCGTAACAATTTCTTGGGTTTTCTCTTCTTTTTTGAATGGTACGTTATTAATTATCAGGTTCTTATTGCATTTCTCTTGTTCGAGACACATAACCCTTTCTTCCAACTTTTCAATCTTTTCACAGGCTTTTTTTCGCTCCTGTTTTTCTTCTTTAAGTAATTTTTGCATCATCTTATTTTCCTTCTGGAGCTCCTCAAATTTGTTTGACATAAATTCTATAGATTCCTGTATGCTTCTTACGTCCGCTCTTGCCTGTTCCATTTGATCGTTAATTTCTTCGTGATTTTTTTGTAGTTGTCTCATTATGTCTGACATTGTGAATTGTTCCGACTCATTATCCTCTTCCTCCTCTGGGCCACTACTATCATCATTGCTATTGTTGGGCATAATGATGGATTGCCTTTTTTTCGGAACTTCACAATTTTTGCAAGTCCAATTTTTATTTTCTGTAGCAAGGTTTTCAATGCTTTTCCTTGTCATACCTGTACATTTCTGACATGTCCACTTTCTGCATTTACCAACACATAGCACTTTATATTCAGACTTATTGAACTGTTTATTACAAACGCCACAGTACTTCGCCTCTTTTGGTTTGTTTATGTTCTTTTTCATGTTGTCGTTATCATTCACTCACACGTGTTAGTTTATTAATGAATGGAATTTCAATATTTGTCAATGCGTTTTACGGATTGAATCAAATTCACCGGATTATCCTATAATTTCGATATTTTAATTGTTTCAAAACTTTCACTGTTATATTATTTAAATGTAAGGGCAATTTTATTTAAATCTTCGCCGGTTTGACGTGATGAATGTGGCTTTTTTCACAGAGCAAGCCGCTACACGTGTTCTTCTAATCGACCGACGAACTATATCGTCGTATTTCTTGAGCATGGAGAATTATGGGATTTGGAACAGTTGAATTTTATATAGAGAAGAAATAGAAAAGGCTAAAATTTACAAGTAACAAGTTTTACAAGTAAATTTCTCAAAAACTTTGTTTCGTATGACTACTTCGGCGCCTTCGCCATTTTACTGTAACCTCAAAACAAGACTAGCAATAGTATAAATGAAAGTAGGTCCTATTACAATAATTGTTTTCTCGAAGGATAAAAAACTGTATCGAATATTCATAAATTTTAATGATGTGGTTCGCACCAAATATTTTCGGTAATACTATAAATAGTTCTGTTACTGTGAGAATAATTCTGTGTTCCAAAACACATAAAGAGGTCTCAAAGATATGATACAAATTCATACAATTAAAAATCGTGTTATTATTCTACCAATTGGGTCAAGGAAAGTCATTAACCCTAGAACGTTATAGTGATTTTGATATACGTAACTACAATACCATCGTAAATTTGAAGAGTGTTATAAAAAAGCATGATTTAAAAGTGAATTTTTACTAAAAAACCAGTACAAAACGAAAAATATCTTTTACATATTAGTTAAGAAACAAAATTGAATAAAATGACACAAATTGTTTTTTATTACGAAGTAGATTTGGTACAGTAATTCCCGCAATGCTTTCCACATATTGCCTTACTACACTGCACACAATAGGTGGTGGTCATACGCCTTAGTTTACTCGGGAAGTAAAAACAAACTACGCTTTTTATCTTCAGGGATTGTATTTTTATCTACCATATCTACCTTGAGTATTTCGCAGATACTTTCTCGATGATTTCGACGCAAACTTGGTATGTTTATTCGGTGCGTCGTCCAAGGCTTTGCCATCATGTATTTTGCTAAGTGGTAAAGGTTTCTTGCCATTCTCAATTATATTGTAGCAATACACTATATATGAATTAATTGTGGCTGAGTTTACCATTCTATGAAACACTGTTTGCTAGCAGAAATAAATTTATTGGTTACACTATTCTTTCGTAAAATCGAGGACAAAATTCCGAAATAACCAATAATGAATAATAATTAAACACGTTTATCTACACTAACGTTTAGCTCACGACTGGTTAGGAAGGTTTTAAGAAGAGTACAATGGTCAGATAATTGGAATAGCCTGAAAACTAGTGAAAATATCCGACCGCGGTAAATTTTACGGAGGTAAAGTATTCTAGGGTTAAATAGAGAATTTGGCTATATAAGTTCTAACGGCTATATATATTTCCGGATGATACCAAGAACTGCTTGTATTTGTTCTTGCATTCGGTCTTGTATTGATCTTGGTAAACAAAACCAGGACTTGACGTTCAAGACCAATACCGAGTCTCTCTCGAGAGTCTCGTCTTGGTCTTCGTATTTTTATTGAAAAGAAAAATCGTATCAATATAGAAATCTGCAAAATTCTATATCTACTTCCAATTCTGTATATTCTTGAAATTTTTTATTGCAATTTTCCAATTCACAATGTATAGATCATCCTCAAAAATATAGTGGTAGATGATATTTATTTTAAGATTTATGCAGTAAAGACACATAATGAGACTAAAATCAAGTAATTTTTCAAATAAGTTCAGTATATTTAATGTTTCTTTTTGAATATACCTATTGAAGTTCTTCCTAAATACATTCAATTAGGCAAATCAAAAATTACACAAAAATAGGAAATATTATCATTATGCTTCAGAACCAGAAATGACATAATTTGAAAATAAGAAGCTCTCTATTGAAATAACAAAAATTTAAATTTAAGTCAATCGTGGTTACTTCTATTATTAGTTTCTTCCTTAGCTAACTTTTTACAGAATTATTTCAATAGAAAGTGGAATGAAGAACTTCTGCAAGGCAACTCTCATAATATTATCATTTAATTTTCAAAAACTCCTGAAAATGCTCAGGCATATAAATATTCTTATGATTGAAAAAGAAATGAATTTCTTATTTTAATGCCAATTTTGAAAAAACATTCATTGATTGATGTTTTATGAAAAACACCTAGGTATTTTATGTTATACGTTAGGTATATTTTGAAAATTTAGTATTTCTTTTTTTTAAATCATCAAAACCAAGAAGAGAGACCAAAACTGGGCCAGTCTTGTCTTGGTCTTGAAACATCGAGACCACACTAAGACCGAAAAGGAATTTATTTCCCGAGACCATGACAAAGACTGGCCAGTCTTGATCTTGGTCTTGCTCTTGCCAAGCCCAAGGCTATATGCTGATATGTATATTTCAAAACTTTTTTTAATGAATACCTGTAAATATCTCGTGATCACCAACTGGTACATTATACCAGAAATGTGAATATTCATATTTCCCTCCTAGTAATGAGAGATGCTTTCCCGGATTGAACTACATCAAAAGGAGTAGCTAGGATGGAACTAGAATAACCACGCAATGAAACAAGAGCAATAAACTAATACTGAAAGAACAAAGTGAAAATCTACAGAGTCAGTTCACACATCGAATATTCTTCTTAATCACTGTTCAAGCCAATTTCAAATGAAATCAAAACAAAAAGTTCACAAATACCCTCTAGAATTTGATCCCCTTCATAACAGATTGTTTTTTAAAAGCAAGTTGCAAAAATGGAAATGAATTTTTCATGGTGCAGCCCGAGGGACAGCCCGAAGTTGAATGAGTTAATTTCCTCAGTGTTGTCGTATTTATGTTTTTTCAAAGGGTTTTTGCTGTCGATTCGAAGCATTCTAATATGTTACAATTTCCATCTCTCTAATCCCGGATTTCGCCCTTGCAGCCAATCTATGGTCGCTGCGGATTACAAGGGTAGCTTCGGAAATGGCGGCACCCACATAAGAGAATGTGGACCCTGAATATCGGGTGTTTGTTTCTATAATTGAATTTCTGAAGGGATTTGTTCCATACAAATCCATGTATTACAGTTCGTGCTAAGCGAAAATGAAATAGTGAATTGAAGAGGAATTAAATGAATACACAGCAAAAATGATGAAATCACAGGTTTTCGTTTTAGTCTACAAATAGATATAATATTCGCTAAAGGTCGACAAATACATTACCAGAGTAATAAAAAATTCATTGCAAGGTATGTTTTCATGAGATTTTCTGCATTTCTGATCCATGCAATTAAACAGGAATACTCGTTATTGGCTCTATGGTTTTTGCAGACCCAATATATATTATATACTAGAAATTGTCGTCGAGTCACCAGACGTACAGCAGCACTTGAAAATGCCAAATGAGATTTTGGCGAAACGTCGTGAAACAAACGGTGCTTCTCAGCGCCAACAAAACTTTCGAAATCAGTTTGAACCCCGGAATCTTTCTCTGATATAATTCTATATGTATATATAGATATATATATATATATATATCTTTATATATATATATATATATATAAATATATATATATATATATATATATAATATATATATATATATATATATATATATATATATATATATATATATATATATATATATATATATATATATATATATATATATATATATATATATATATATATATATATATATATATATTATATATATATATATATTTATATATATATATATATATATATATATATATATATATATATATATATATCTATCTATATATATGTATTTATATATATATATATATATATATATATATATATATATATATATATATATATATATATATATATATATATATATATATATATATATATATATATAGCTCCTAGGAGGTTTGTTTGATTAGTTTCAAATAAATGTCCTAGTTTCACTTATATATATATATATATATATATATATATATATATATATATATATATATGAGTGAAACTAGGACATTTATTTGAAACTAATCAAACAAACCTCCTAGGGGAGCTGGTTATAAGAGTTCACGAAGCATCGAAATATAGAATCTACCTTAGACGGTAATTTTCAGAAATGTTAATTTGTTTATCGCAATCGATGGAAATTGATAGACAGACTGTTTAATTCTCATTGGGGCTCATCAGTATCATCCATCCTTCGAAAGTGATAACCAAACCAACATTTCAAACGGTCTTTTATTTTCGTTTTAGCAACACAAAGGCATATAAATATGACACAGCGCCACCAGTAGGAAACAATTGAACCACATATTTCAGACAGATGAAACACTTTGGCAACGAGAACTCGTTTGTCCTGACGACACCAGACTACTTTATCTGCTAGGGTAAGGTTGTTACATCAATTCGATATAATTCAACATTAACACGCCGCAAGTAGCAATCGCTCCGAATGTTATCCCTCTATAGAGGCAAATGAATATAATTAAGAACTCTTCGTGTTATCGAGACACGTCCGTGGTTATCAATGTTGGGTTGGTTATCACTTCCGATGGATGGATGATACTGATGAGCCCCAATAAGGGCGAAACAGTCGGTCTATCAATCTCTATCGAGTGCGATAAACAACTTAATATTTCCAACATGTACCGTCTAAGGTGCATGGAGATATTCCGATGCTTCGTGAATTCTCACAACCAGCTCCGGTAGGAATTTTGTTTGATTATTTTCAAATAAATGTCCTAGTTTCACTTAATTTTATAACCACGAATGTGTCACGATAACACGAAGAATTTTTACACACATATATATATATATATATATATATATATATATATATATATATATATATATATATATATATATATATATATATATATATATATATATATATATATATATATACAGGGTGTACCAATCTTACGACAAACTTCGGTATATGGGTTATTTTAAGAGATATCAAAAAATGATAATAACAAAAATGGTAGATGTCTCTAAGGTCCATATTTTGAAATTATCTCGAACTATACAGAGTGTTGCGTAACTTCGTTACAAACAAAACATAGGTTTTTTAAATGAGAACCCTTGTATATTATACCGAATTCGGATTACTCACATTTTTATGAAGCTTTTGATATAAGATTTTGCTATGTTATACAGAGTACTTCAAAAGATATGAACACGTTTATATGAAAATCGTAGGTAAATCAATGCTCTGTAGCTTACTGCGCGTGAAGAAAAAAATTTTATTTTGCCTAACAGAGTTTCGTAATGTGATGCAATATCTCCGTATTATATTAAATTTTAATTATTATTCATTTTGTATACAGGGTGGACGGAAACTCGTACTTTTCATTTTCTCTCTTATTTCAAATGGAACACCCTGTATTTAATAGCACAAATAGAATCTTCTATTATGTTACTTTAATTTTTGTCAAACATTGCCTATACCCAAAGTTAATAAGAACAGAGTTATTTTGTAATATTTATTGTGAACTATAATTATAAACCTTATACGTGAAAGCAATAAACGTTGAATGTAACAAAAAATCCTATATAATAATAAATTTTAATAAACAATTTATTCTTAACAGAACAAGTCACAAAAAGTATAATTCTAACCGTAATATTAAACTAAATGTTCAAAGTGTTCCCGTTAACATCAATGCAATGCTGAAAACCATTACATTTTCTCAGTTAGCGTTGACATTGATGTTAACGATGAACACTTTGAACATTTAATTTAATATTACGGTTACAATTATACTTTTGGTGGCTTGTTTTGTTAAGAATAAATTGTTTATTAAAATTTATTATTATTTAGGATTTTTTGTTACATTCAACGTTTATTGCTTTCACATATAAGGTTAATAATTATGGTTCACAATAAATATTACAAAATTACTCTATTTTTATTAACTTTGGGTATAGGGAATGCTTGAAAAAAATTGAAGTTACATAATAGAAGATTCTATTTGTGCTACAAAATACAGGGTGTGCCATTTGAAATAAGAGAGAAAATGAAAGGTTCGAGTTTCCGGCCACCCTGTATACAAAATGAAGAATAATTAAAATTTAATATAATACGGAGATATTGCATCATATAACGAAATTCTGTTAGGCAAAATAAAATTTTTTTCTTCAACGCACAATAATCTACAGAGCGTTGATTTACCTACGATTTTCATATGAAGATGTCCATATCTTTTGAAGTACTCTGTATAACATAGCAAAACCAGATATCAAAAGCTTCAAAAAAATATGAGTAATCCGAATTCGGTATTATATTTATATATTCATATATAATTTTTATTATTAATATTCTTATTTAAAAAATCATATGTTTAGTTTGTAACGGAGTTATGCAACACTCTGTGTAGTTCGAGATAATTTCAAAATATGGACCTTGAAGACATCTACCTTTTTTGTTGATAACATTTTCTGATAACTCTTAAAATAACCCATATACCGAAGTTTATCGTAAGATTGGTACACCGTGTATATATATATATATATATATATATATATATATATATATATATATATATATATATATATATATATATATATATATATATATATATATATATATATTGTTAGAAGGAGAGTAATTCATGACTAATCCCATGAATCAGAGGACTGCCGGCAATCAGGCGATGGGTCAGATCACTGTATACGCTCCTCTCGACAAGTTGCTTTACTGAATTGATGTGGATAGTTTGTGTTATTTTTGTTATTGCCTTTGTTTACCATAGTTGGAATTAATACAATATTTCTGTTGCAATTGTCGTTTTGCTTCTCATAAAAGTTAACAATATATATATATATATATATATATATATATATATATATATATATATATATATATATATATATATATATATATATATTATTTATTCGAATTGTTGTTGCCTGTGATCTATTTTTAATCTCTTGATAATTATTAGCAATAACAGGCTGGTTGAATCTTAAAAAACTCGATTTTATTAAAGAGTTGACGTTTTACTTCGATATTCTTAATTGAAATTTCTTTGACATTTATTGATGTGAAAAAATTGAAAAAAAGGCTGCTTTGTCTTGCTAGTTATTTATTATATACTATTCAGTCTAATATTAACATTCAAAAATGTTATGATTAGAAGGTAAGGGAAACCAAAGAAACCTTTACCTACGTAATGTTTGAAAATAAAAATAATAGGGTATTATTTATCTAACAACAAAGAAATGAGTCATGGGAAAACATTAAAGATGTGGAGTAAAATTATCGGTATAGTACGCTTATATGGAAGCAGCCGTTGACACGTGTTTCGGACTCTTTGGTCCTCATCAGAACGGCGTAGCAAAGCATTGGATTGAAAATTTGAAGATGAAAATAGTACAACAAACAAAATCCTCTGATACGGAAGACAATCACCCTCATTGTGGTTTATTGTTTGAACTCTCCGGTATGGGAGATTTGGTCAAACCCCGCCACGGAGAAAATGTCAAAGAAATTTCAATTAAGAATATCGAAGTAAAACGTCAACTCTTTAATAAAATCGAGTTTTTTAAGATTCAACCAGCCTGTTATTGCTAATAATTATCAAGAGATTAAAAATAGATCACAGGCAACAACAATTCGAATAAATAATTAAATATTGCAAGCTGAAAATATGGCAATGACCCCAAACTTAAGCTGAGAGTTTCAAGGTTTTTATAAACTGTAAGTAACTTTTTTTAAAAGATTTGAAATTCTAAATAAATAAAAAATTTCATTAAAAACGGCTACTTCCATATAAACGAACTATACCGATAATTTTGCTCTACCTATTTAATATTTTCCCGCGACTAATTTCTTTGTTATTGTTTATTTACTCGTTCTTAGTTCTCGCGGATAGCATTAATCGCCTCCGTGGCGGGGTTTGACCAAATCTCCCATACCGGAGAGTTCAAACAATAAACCACAATGAGGGTGATTGTCTTCCGTATCAGAGGATTTTGTTTGTTGTACTATTTTCATCTTCAAATTTTCAATCCAATGCTTTGCTACGCCGTTCTGATGAGGACCAAAGAGTCCGAAACACGTGTCAACGGCTGCTTCCATATAAGCGTACTATACCGATAATTTTACTCCACATCTTTAATGTTTTCCCATGAGTCATTTCTTTGTTGTTAGATAAATAATACCCTATTATTTTTTATTTTCAAAACATTACGTAGGTAAAGGTTTCTTGGTTTCCCTTACCTTCTAATCATAAACATTTTTGAATGTTAATATTAGACTGAATAGTATATTAATAAATAACTTAGCAAAACAAAGCAGCCTTTTTTTTCAATTTTTTCACATCAATAAATGTCAAAAAAATTTCAATTAAGAATATCGAAGTAAAAACGTCAACTCTTTAATAAAAATCGAGTTTTTTAAGATTCAACCAGCCCGTTATTGCTAATAATTATCAAGAGATTATATATATTTATATATATATAAATATATATATATATATATATATATATATATATATATATATATATATATATATATATATAATCTCTTGATAATTATAAGCAATAACAGGCTTGTTGATACTCAAAAAACTAGATTTTATTAAAAAGTTGACATTTTGCCACGACATTCGTGGCTTTATCAAAACTTTTGATAAAGCCACGAATGTCGTGCCGAAACGTCAACTTTTTAATACAATCGAGTTTTTTGAGATTCAACAAGCCTGTTATTGCTAATAGTTATCAAGAGATTAGAAACGATTCACGGGCAACAGCAATTCGCATGAATACTTATATATATATATATATATATATATATATATATATATATATATATATATATATATATATATATATATATATATATATATATCCTGAAGTTTATACTCTGGTAGGGAAATTACAGAAAGTTCATGTATGGAAAAATTTCCTTTATTTTGGCATCCATTCTACTATCCTCGGGGAACTGAAAATTGAACATTAAATAAAACCAACAAAGCTTACGTTTCGAAAAACAAAACTCACAGTAAGCAAACTATTATAAAACAAAATCAGAACAATCACGCTGAAAAACATTGACTCTTCATAAAATTGAAACTCAGAAAATCCAAACAAGAAATTCATTGAGCATATGGTCAAAATACATTTATCACAAAAGTCGAAAATATATATATATATATATATATATATATATATATATATATATATATATATATATATATATATATATATATATATATATATATATATATATATATATATATATATATATATATATACCGTGAAATGTAGAGTGACGATATTCATTTTGTAATGGTATTATGGTAACGGTGATTCAGATTGCAATTAAACAAAACATGGATCAAGGTGCTTCCTCCTTTCTCCAATTCTTGTTGTTATAGTATAAGAGAAAGCTATTTATGGCACAAAAACTTTTTGGAAATTGCCCTACAGACCGATATAACTCGTGAAAGAATTAATTATTTATATATTCATAATTATAATTTTTCAGATATATCATGCTGTTTTTTCAACTATAGATGAAACCTGACGAAAAAGCTTCTGTATGAAAACCTCTGAAACCTTATTTCTAAAATTGAAATATTATAATGATTATATAACTCATGTATTAATAAACCAATAGAATCCGTGAATTTTGCATAACTACTGCGCATTGATAAGTGAATATACCCTTGAAGACGTGATATAATCGTTTTAGTGTTTCGCCTCGTGTCAAAATGTGAATGTTTTCATATCGACGGTGTTTTGACTTTTGCCAAAAAAAATTAATATTTTTTATTCGTTATATAATCGTAACGAATACCACTCGAGCAATCGAAAATAATCGATTATACTGACCTCGTCACTGGAGGTATTTTCTTGAAACACCACTCGAGCTGCGCTCTCGTGGATGTTACGCAAAATACGTCTCTTGACTCGGAAGTATAATCGATTATTTTCGACGCTCTTGTGATATTATAACTGATTATATAATTCATGTATGAATAAACCAATAGAATCTGTGAATTTTGCATAACTACTGCGTATTGATAAGTGAATATACCCTTGACGACGTGATATAATCGTTTTGGTGTTTCGCCTCGTGTAAAAAGGTGAATGTTTTCATATCGACGGTGTTTTGACGTTTGCCAAAAAAAATTAATATTTTTTATTCGTTATATAATCGTAACGAATACCACTCGAGCAATCGAAAATAATCGATTATACTGACCTCGTCACTCGGCGTATTTTTTTAAAACACCACTCGAGCTGCGCTCTCGTGGATGTTACGCAAAATACGTCCCGTGACTCGGAAGTATAATCGATTATTTTCGATGCTCTTGTAATATTATAACTGAATATAAAATATTCTGATATATATAAAAATTTCAAATTTTCTCAATTTTATTGAACTAAATATTAAGTTTTCATAAAATATAAAAGTTTAGCATTTTTCGATTATCAAAATGAACTATACCGTGAATGAACTTTTTTTTGTTTTTATTTAAATGAACATTCATTTAAATAAAATTTTGCAACTTACTATTTCAGTAAGAAAAATTGGCTGATTCCTAAAGTGTTTCTTAATGCTGTAAAAATACAATGAATTGATGTCTATGATAATTGAGTTCTCCAGAAAGAATACTTATTATTCGTATTAGGATAATTATTATAGTTTATATATTTTTGATCACAAAACTATCACTAATAAAGGAGCATTATCCATGAATAACTGAAGCTATTACTATATCAATAACATAGCAACATGGAATTTCGTTAATTCCCGAATAATTTCGATATTGCCTTCTCGAATCTAATACCTAAGTTGAAATTCTAGTTTAACTTCTTGAGAAACTGCAACTGCATAAGCATCAGATCAGTCGTTGTAGTAAAACGGTCTAATGCAGATTAAATCAAACGCTGCATAGTAGATTAATTAAGAAGGTTCAGCATGAATCGAGGGAGAGCGAACAGATGCCCATAATAAGAGAACGGGACGTGGGAATGGGGGCGAATGAAAATGTTTCCAAGAGCTGGATCTCAGGAGGAGGTAAATTGGCTGAAGGGTTGGAAGCCCAGATAAGTAGGTTGAATTACTTGAGGTTTCACGAAAAATAGCAATTCACCCGAAACTTGTTGTCCATTCAGAACATCGATAAATGGTATTCTTACGAACATAAGAAAAAGGAAATTGATTAAGTTTTTCAGAAATATGAAAACTGAAAAAGAAGGTCTTACTTATTTCCATTCGAAAGTATTCAATACTATGAATTCAGAATTCTCACAGTTACGTCATTTTCATATATGTATACAATAATAATGACAATAACTAATAAGGATATTTTTGAAGTGTCTTAGATAAAGTGATTAGAATAGTGAGAGGCGAAGTTCAGCAAAGCTATTCATACTCAACCTCTAATAATAAGAAACAAAACACAGAAACCAAATGAAATTGAAAAAAGAGAAAGAAAAAAAACAAATAATAAATATATGATGGGATAAAATAACTACATACAAATATAGGAGGAGATATGAAATGAAATTGAAATTAATCGCAAATTATGAGGTTTCGATGAAAATGTAAACGTTCATTAAAAAATGACAAAAAATAAATTGAAGTTATTGCTCTGACCGATCACAAAAACTAAACAGTCAACTGTGCAGATAGGAGTCGTGATCTGATCATCTTCTTGAAACTAGTTAATGAAAGTTTTTCAATATCCCTAGGTTCATTATGAACAGATACAGCATTAAATGGGTAAGATAGTTAGGCGAAAACTAGGTAGGTGGAGTATATCCTTATGCCTAATATTAACAGCATCATATATACTTTTGAATATATATATATATATATATATATATATATATATATATATATATATATATATATATATATATATATATATATATATATATATATATATATATATATATATATATATATATATATATATATATATATATATATATATATATATATATATATATATATATATATATATATATATATATATATATATATATATATATGTGCTGGATTGTTGAATGATGACATTACAAGCAAGAGATATTTCTTCCTTCCGTACTACAGACATCTGACTCCTAAGGTGGTTAGGATTTTCAAGGAATACAATTTTTGGTTATCCTTGGTAGGTCTGTTTCAACCATGGGCTCTAAAATTTTTTAGTTTTTAAAGACAAGGACGAGATTTTAAAACACCCTAATATTGTGTGCAAAATAGATCGTCATGATTGTGAACTTAGTTACATTGATCAAACCTCAAAGACCATATTGGATCACGAAAGAGCGATTGTAACATACATATCAAGTCTTATGGTCTAGCAGAACCTATCATCTAGCTGGATCATAGGATGAATTATGATAGCCCAGTCATGTTATTATGTTAATGAGCCAAGTAATTCGATGAATGGGAGAACTGATCTTGACAACTTAAGCATAATCTACTTAAATTTAATTGACACTTATAATAATAAACGTAGATTACCATTGAGATAGTGCAGAAAATTTTTATCGTGTGTGATTTTTGTTTGTTTTCTTTTTGTCGAAATTTCACGTCCTGTCTGATATTTTGACTTCAAATTTGGACGCTGACAAATTTACACTTTGTACTAGTGTTACCACGGTATTATATATAAGAAGAAAGATTTATTCGTTCACATGGAATCCATAAGGATATAGAACTTGTCAAAATACAGTTATCATAATACAGATAATTGTCAAAAAAAAATATATATATATATATATATATATATATATATATATATATATATATATATATTTATATTTATATACAGTGCTTTCATGATGAAAGGAACAAATTCATTAAAAAATTAAGGTTTCTATTTCATGTTAAAATCCTCGGACAGGTCGATTAGTATTTTTATTGGGCATTTTTCGCAATAAAAATTTTGTATACAGGGTGTCTCATTCAAGAGCTATGGCTTTGTCATTAGTTTTTTTAAAGGTAATACCCTGTATATTATTTCACTTTACAATTTTACGATAAATTCTTATCACTTTTTGTGAACATACCATATGCCTCAACTCGATGGATTGCCAAGAAACGGAGATAGTGGGTAATGAGAGGTACGATATGAAAACACACAAATGTAATTACTAATTTAATTTTTACATATGTTCAATCTGTTGTCCGTTTACTTCGAGACATTTTCGAAGTCGATTCAATGTTTCCCGTTGCCACATTTTCAATTACTTCTGGACTGATAAGTCTTATTTCCTGCCTGATTCTCTCTTTTAGATCATCAATATTATTTGGTCTATTCAAATAAACTTTTAGACTTCAAATAACCCATAAAAAAAAATCCAATGGGTTATGTCCGATGATCTTGGCGGCCACTCAATCGGACCTCTCCGTCCTATCCATCTGTTGGGAAAGTTGCAATCAAGAAATTGTCGAACAGCGATTGAATAGTGAGGAGGTTGCCCCATCTTGTTGAAACCATATCTCGTTATTAGGTATGTCAGGATCTTGTGGGTTAGGAAACAAAACAGCTAAAGCCGGAATGAGTTCGAACTGGAGAAAGTTCAAGTAGTCCTCTCCGTTTAGTGTTTTCTTCAAAAAAAATAGGGACCAACTATACGATTTCGAACAATCGCTGCCCATGTATTAAATTTTTTGAGGCGCTGTGTGTGGCATTCTTGCATCCAATGAGGATTCTCGGTCGCCCAATACCTACAGTTTTGTCTGTTGACGTGGCCATTTAAAGTAAAGGTGGCTTCATCAGAAAAAATTATGTTTGTAATGAATTTAGATGTTGATTATGAATTTCAAGAATCTGCTCACAAAACTGTACTCTGCGGTCAAAATCGTCTTCTAATAATTCATGTACCAGCTTAATTTTATAGGGATGATACTTATTTACCTTAAGTATTTTTATGCACGGACCCTACTGATAAATTGAAATTATTGGAAATTGTAGTAATGGATGTATAAGGGTTATCTTGGGTTTCTAGTAGAAACGTTCAGCACTGTTTTCTTCAGATACTCTCGGTGGTCTTCCTTTAGGTAAATCTCTAACGTGGCCGTATCTCCTGAATTTTTTGATTCAATTTTGCTGACTGTCGGATCTAGTAATTGGCGGACGATCAGGATGATTTTCATTGAATAGATTGCAGACTTCTTCTTGTGAACGCACCCTATCTCCAAAACCAATCATCATAAGTACTTCAATACGTTCTCTCTCAAGTAATTGCATTTTCTTAAACAATGAAGTAGTGTAGTGCCTGGAGCGTTAAAAACGTGAAAACTG